>JBAGKK010526399.1:0-12862 GCA_037177015.1 Euceroptres primus
TTTGTGTTGTACTCTAAAATATATGTGCATTATTAATTTGAAGAACTGAATTTATTACATTTCTAAACCCTGACCTACGTGCAACGTAAGACTATTTTCTTTACAGGCATAAACAATTACAAGCAGACATTTTTCTTTAACTCACAATCAAACAAGTCTTTTCTAGATTTTCAAAAAGTCTAAAGAATTTTAAGAAGATTATGAAAACAGTCTAGAAAAATTCTTCAAGATTATAGAGTCTTTTTGTAGATTTTAAAGGGTTCTCAAAGATTCTGGAGAATTTTGGAAACCTGTAGATGGTTGTGGAAGAGTTCAGAATATTTTAGAGGATTTTAGAAGATTCTGGAATAGTCTAGAATATTTTGGAAAATTGAAATATATTTTGGAAATTTTTTTTAGATTATGAAAGATTTTTGAAGATTCTATACGATTTTGAAAGAAGATTATGGATCAGTCTGAAATTCTAGAGAATTCTAACAGATTCGAAATTTTTTCTGAAAATTATGAAAGAATTTTGAAGAATTTGGAGAATTTTGGAAGAGTCTTGAGGATTTTGGAAGACTATATGGAACTGCATAGAATTTTCTGAAGAATTTTAATAGATTTCAAATAAGTTTAGGAGATTTTGGGAGTCTTTTGTAGATTTTGGAGGATTCTAAATGATTTTTAAAAATCACAGAAAATTTTAGTCAGTTATGGAAGAGTTTAGAAGATTTGAAATATTTATAAAATAAAATTATTTGAATGGAACGGTATTACATTCGTTTTAGATTAAAAACTTTTTAATTTAACACTATATTCAAATTTTAAAGGTCTTAAACTTGAAAGCGTATATAATATGAAAGCTTTTTAGTTTAAATATATAATACGTCAATTTCAACGCCCTTAAATTAAAATTGAAATGAAAAAGTGGCTGAAACCATTCAATAAATTACAAATTCGAAAGTTAATCAACTTGAAGAACCAAAAATTGAAAACTTCTCTAATCTACAAAATGTAAAATTTATAACTAGTAAAAATGTTATTCACGTCAAATTAAAACGTGTGCCCTTTGCTTATTATTTAAATTATTACCTAAAGAATAAATAATTCATGTTTTAATAATTTTTTTATACTGGGTACAGCAAATAAATTTTCTAGACTTGAAGTTAAGTTTATTTATTCCTATTTGCTTTTGAACTGATACATTTGTAGATAAGCGTTACTTTCAGCTTGCGGTCATTGACATTATTCAGGTATAAACTGGGATTCAAATGTTGGTAACATAGACAAGATTTTTAAAAAACTGCAACCAGCCTCTAGAGTCTAGGAATGCACTTACAGTTTCTGCACCTTCCAAGCATCGAACGTGTCAGCATTTAGAGCTGATTCCCGATATTAGTTTAATTAATATTCTTGCTGAGTTAATGGAGGCAGTTTGAATTAAAATTTTTTTTTTCTATTTGCTAATTGAAAAACTCGTAACCATTTCCAATTTAAATAAAATAAATTAATTTATACCCTTTTTAGGTTTTAGTCTTGTAATCAGCTTTGAAATCGATCAATCGGATCACTTAAGCATTTTAATTTGTATTCATTCCATAATTAAATGTTCAGTCATTTGAGTACTGAAAATTTAAATGGATTAAAAAATATTTTTAAAAAAGAGTTTTGCACCTTAAACAGTTTTGCACTTTAAACAATAATTTTTTAATTAATTTGACAGCAAATAAATCTAAATTGTCTCACGCCATAAAAAAAGTCGTAAAAAATCTACAATTGAATTAATTCTTTTGATTAATGGACACATTTCTCTTCTTTCGTTCATAACCTGTGCACATTTCTGTGCATAATCTAACGATAAGGATATCGATCGCGTGTTTCCCCCTTTTGATTAATGATACTTTTCCGTAACATTTAAGCACGGCGTAGATTCCAATGTGACCAGAAATCGATTTGTGCGTTCTACATTTTAAAAATATTTTATATTAAGCTCTTAAATCTGGCGCTCTAATAACTTTATGCATTTCAATTCCAAAATATGGAAAGCAAATTTTTAATACATTTTTATAGGGCTTAACAATTATCAATAAAAGCTGTTGCGTCTTTTAATCAATTTTATTAATTTTAACTGTTATAAGTATATTAGTTTCAATTTTGTTAAAATGAAAAATCAGATACATTTATAATTTGTTTACAAACTTATAAAATGAGAGCTAATGTATTTGGAATGAATGCAGAGGGGATTTAGAAATGGGAACAATTTGAATTAGATCGATGCGTCGCGACAATGAGAAATGCGACTGACGTAATTTTAGCAGCCAAACATTACAATGAAAAATACTTTGTTTTTTTCAATTAAAAAAGTCCGTTAGCATTACTTTGAATTATATTTACATAAATAATTATACATTTAATTAACAAATCAATTTTAATTGCAGGATGCAAATTCAAATATATAATTAAATTCAATATTCTTCAGCTTCATAAAAATATATTTTAGCTCGTTCTAAGATTCTAAAATACCAACTTTACCACTTGTTGGATTAAGGGTCAATAAACTTTGCTATATTTATCACGAGGGACTTGTTTTTTCCTTCAAAGAAAAAACGACAAATTATATATTTATTCCGGTTTTCTGAAGACTAAAATAATTAACGTATAATAGTAATTCAACTTTTCTTTTAAATTGTGCAACTTATAAAAAGGAGAACTATTAAATTCCTAAGAGATCAAGTCTCTTAAGTGTACTGCACAAGTATAAATAAGAAGCAGATAATTCTAGTCAAAGGAATTTTCGCATGGTTGAAATACTTCGACTTAAGGTGCCATGGTCTGCCTGAATTACCAACTGGATTTTCACTGATTTTTACGCACAGATTGAGCATAAATCCATAATTAATGGATTAAGTTAAAAATCGAAACTCATTCATGAAATTGAATATAGTTTATGTGCCTGATCCGAAAATTCTAAATTACGATTTAAAAAATCCATAAAAAGAAAAATTTCATAAACACATTCTGACAACTCTCATATTTTACTTGATATCGTCATTTTTAACGCTGGGAAGTTTTTCTTGACCAGAGGCAATTAAGTTGTTGTCTAGAGATTATGAAAAACATAATTCCGAATTATAGTCGTTGAATTTGTGGCTTTGGGGTCAGTAAATGATGAAACAGTTATTTTATCATCACACGTTTCGGCCTCGTGTATGGGCCCTCTTCAGTGCTTTATTCTATAATATTATTAAATTATGTACATTGTAAATTTGGAGTTCTTCGGTACGGCTTCCCTACATATCTTTTGTACTTATTTTAATAGAATATTTTCTAGAGCAATGACTTAAAATTTAAAATGTAATAGAAATATATAGTGACCCTGCATAAAATGTCGTTTTGAAAAGTATTGAAATGTATTAATATTTTAATGCGATTTAATCCCGCTTTCTGCAGCATTCGCAGTAAGTTAATTCACATTACTTGAAGACAGTTCGAAAACATTTGAATACGTTGCTTTCGCATTAAAAAATATTTTTATATCAGGAAAATTCAAAGATATTTAATCGCATTCGCACTGATGCAAACTATCGCATTAAAAAGTATTCATTTCACTCATAATTTTTTTCGCACTCAAATGTATACAAGATTTAAGCGTGCAATTCGCAAACCTCGCATTCAAAAGTATTGGTTGGCGTTCCAATGCGAGCTTGTCGAAAAGCGAAATTCCAGACATCTCCTGAATGCGAAGCAATACTTTTTAATTTGAAGTTTTTTGCAGGGAAGCATATCCTTCTTCCTTTTTTTTTCTCAACGAGTATAATTTGAAGGAGGGTCGCAAAAAAGTAATTTCAATAATTTCGAATCTCTAGAAACCGAAACCCAATCTGTGCATGAAAAAATGCTTAGAGAATGCGAGTTTCAATGATCAGCTGATTGGTTGACGTTATCGACATCGTAGGTTCTGAATGCGTTTTGTCTCTTTTAACAAATATTAATATATAAATCAAAACTTTTAAACTTCATTCATTACTTTCAGTGTAGTTTAATTAATTATCTAATAAGATATCCAAACGAAACAAAATAAATTCTTATTCAAGCTTCAGAAATTTGCCACTTAAATTTTTGAGTTGGGTCGAGCGAACCATGGCATCTTAAACGCTTATGTAAAACCCTGTTCCTTGACCTTAACAACCTATATAGAACTGCTACAAAACTGGCTCTAGACTCATCTGCGCCACGGATAAGCAACTGTTTTTCTCTCCTCACCTTTATGCTCCATACAATAACTATGAATTTATATTTTCCCAAGATTAACTTCTACTTATAAAATTTTAAAAACTTGTTTTTCATCTTCCCTAACAATATGCTTTTATTCCTCTTGGACAAGGACTTTAACCCAAAAAGCAGAATTTGCTAAAAATAAGCATATATTAAAAATAGCTCGAAAAAATAGAAGACTGGGATGGTAGAATAATATTGTAAAAGTCATGATATCTTTTGAGAAATAATATAAAATATTTGTATTTTCTTGAATAATAATTAGGAATTGAAAATAAGATACTTGAATATATTATTCGCTTCTGTGGAAAATAAGGAAGTGAGGAAAAATTAGTGAGAATCTAATAAGCAAGATTAATTCGATTTTAATATGTGACGTGGAACGAAGAAACCAGCCTTACGACCGAAAATGAGTTTACGAGAAAAAGCGGGTTAAATTGAAAGGAAGACGAAGGAATAAAAAGGGGCGCACGTAAAACTTTGAGCTCCAGAAAATTCAATTTTGATCGTGGAGCAATGGGGTGTTTTTTATTCGATAGGGGAAATCTTCATTATTCACAATCAATAAAAACCTAAAAATCGATTTTTCGGTCGTAAGACTGGTTTCTTTGTTCCACGTCACATATGTTGTTTGCCGAAGAACTATTCACTTTTGCAATGCCTTTGAATTACGCAATACATAATTCAATAAGCCCCAGAATTTTTTACTGTTCACGGAATAAATTTTCGAAAAAGAATGGTTCTTAGTCGACAAAAAAAAAACAAAGGAACTAAGTTTATAGAATGTATAATTCTAGTTGATTTTAAAATTCTGCTAGAAGTCATCTGCTGAAATATAGGGACAGCAAATTTTTTTCTGTAATATTTACAGAAATTTCAGCTACAATGATAAATGGTTTGTAAATTTTACAGAGAAGCCTCGAACCTGATAGACATTTCCTGTAAATTTTGCAGACTTCTGTGTAACATTTACCTATAAATAATATCAAAAAAATCTACTGTCCGTAATTTAGCAGATATCTTATTACAGGGATTTTAAATTGTTCGAGACAGAATTTTTCTGCGAGAAAATGTTAAATATAATAATATAGAAATTTTCCATTAAATTTCAATCAGGATTTGCGATAATCCCGAAAAAATTATTCATCCTCAAGGATTTTTTTTATACGAATTCATTGCGATTTTTGCGCGATCTCGAGAATCACTCTAATTTGAAATCTTTTAAATCGATATTGTGCAAAACCTCGCAGTTTGCTTTTCCTCAATAAATTGAGAATTCAAACTCTTCTCGTATCAAACGAAAATTAATTCACATCAAGCAAGTGAACTGCGGACGAGTGTGATGATTTACAAACACCCGTTTGACTTACACAAATTTCTTATCACGATAATACGTTCCCGTATTGGATCAAACACCACGATAACAAGACTACTGGCTGTGCGTCCATTTGTTTATTCAAAGTCCATGCCGGAAGGTTAAATTTAAAAATGGGAATCCAACATCTGCCAGGCGAGGCGATTTGTTGAATTTCTAACGAGTCGCAATTGCGAAATGCACATTTTAGAATTCTGCGAAAAATCGCACCTCATCGGATCTATTTTTAATGTTCAGCCAATCGAAATAATAATTGATAGAGCAAGTTTACAATTTTTTTTATATCCAAATAAAAAGCCTTCAAATTTTAGCTTTTGGAGCCGAAAAATTTTCAATTTCTATATTATTTTAGGTACCTGAAGTCTTGTACGTTCAAATGAACGAAATATTTTTTTAAACTCAGATTTATCTTGAAATATTGTTCCACCTACAAATAAAAAGAAGCATCATGAGTTTTTTCATAAATTTTTTTTTCATCAATTAGTTTGCTTGTAAATAAATCAATATTTTAAAACAAATTTCAGTTTAAAAAGAAGTCAAATAAAAATTTCGTTCATTTGAACGATTAGAACTTTAAGCACATATTATTTTCCAATTCAATGATTTTCAAATTCATTTCAAATACGAAAGTTTTGGAAATTTTCTTTCTTAACTCGAAAGCTTGAATTCTTCCACATTCAAAATATTTAAAACTTAAACATTATTCTATTGTTGAATCATTTCCAATTAGAGTGCTTAGCAAATTCGAATTCTATCAAATTCTAAAGTTTTCTAATTTTATTTCAAATATTCATAGACTTTCAATGTTTAAAATTTTTTGCAAATTCGAAGGGTTTAGAAACTTTTTCAAATGTTTATTTTAGAATTCCAAACTTGAAATATTTTCAAATTAAAAACGTTTCCAATTTAGATTTTTTTTCGATTTCTAATCTTTTTCTAGTTCAAGTTTGCTGTAATTGAAAGTCTCTAAGTATTAAAGCTTTCTTTTTCCTCTTTTTACAAATTCAAAAGTTTTCAATTTGAATTTTTCTCAAATTTAGTCTCTTTTAAATTTGAAGTCTTCCAAATTTTATTTCCATTGAAACTGAAGTTCCTGAAAATAGAAACTTTTAATCTTTTCATTTGTTTTATTCATTAAACTTTCTTATGGTAGAAAGACGAAAATGATCATAATAGTGGATCGTTCACGTGCACTAAATTCTGAAAAAATAACTGAGAATTGAAAAAAACAGTGAAGAAATAGAAATAATAGGAAATTCGAAGACGAATGAATCATTTATTATAAAAATCCAAAGACTCTTTTGTTACGCACTGAATAAAAAGAGGTTTGAGTAACAACTCTGCCGCGCAAAACGGACAATAATACGTGATCACAATCTAAAGGCTCGTTGTTCACAGAGAGTCTTGTAGTTTACGACATTTTTTCGCTAAATTACGACCAATATCTTGAAGTCTTAAAAACCTTCAAGGTCAGTGTTATTTGCACATTTACTTCCTAATTTTTTAATGATGGCAGTTTTCAAATGGTTACGAGTTAGTCGACTAAAAGACTGCCATCATTTGAAGTTAAGCTAGTCTATTCTATAAATAGATACGCTTCTCTTTTTCACACAAAATGCTTGTGTCGTAAATAACTTATAGCTTCTGATGTGTAACGACTCCCATTGTAGTCACATTGTGTAACAAAGTTCAAAGCGGGAACAGCATAAAAAATTAAATAATTCTTTAATAAATAAAACATTTAGAAATGTGATCTTTTCTACTTTTACAGTCATTGTAATTGTAAAAACTTTCGATTCCACGATAATTTACAAGGTGTCCTTGTTATTTATGTCCATGATGTTCAGCTTATTGCATTTTTTCAATTCAATGCCCATCAAACCATATAATAGATAATTTACTCATTAAACATGCGCCAATCAGTTAATAAAGTTGTAAATAGAAAGAAAATTACTTTTTCAACAATCTGTAGAAATTATGAAACATTAGCGAATTCAATTTGTGATGGCTTTTATTGTTTAATATCGCTTATCAGGTGACTTTTGAACTTCTTTAAAATGAATCAGAATTATTTGTATTCTTCAATTAAACTTTATTTTTTTTAATGAATGCAAATTAAGAGGGTCGTATGTTTTCAGAAATGTGTATGATGTATGTATCATTTATTTCTTGTAGATTTTTGGTTCAGGCGCCTTTGATTGAAAGCTTTGAAGCGAAAATAAATGAAAGTAGGTACATATGTCTCGCCAAGATTCTTTTCACACAAGATATTTTAGAGACTCAAATTTAAGCCCCTCTAGTACATTAGAACACTTTAGACTTTAGACTCTAGATTTTAGAGAGTGGGTGACTAATCTGTATGGTTCCTAAATCCTAATTGATTAACAAATTAACTACTCATGATCTAATTGATGATAAACCTAAACTTCAAACCATGTATTAGACTATTACTAATTACTAATTAGTTGAAAGAATCTTTTATCATCTTACAACTATTACTTAAGATTCAGATAAAAAGTGAAATTTTTTCGCACACTAGGTCTGTACAGGATGTTGGCAACGCCAACTTCAAATTTCGAAAAAATGGAAATTGTGCTAGATTTGTGCTCTATTGTGCCGTAAAAGATTCTTTGAAAAGATGAAAATTTGAGCCCAAAAATAAAAAAAAAACATTTTTTTATGTCAGCCATGTCAATTGTTTTTTTTTTTTTTTTTGAAAAAAAAAATGTTCTGCTGGGTAGCATAAAAGTCACACAACAATGGGCCGCAAACCAAAATTTGATATTATGAACCACTTTCGAAAAAAACAATATTTAAACAAAATCAGCCGCGCCATTTTATTTTTTTGACAAAACAATACTTGTGCTAGGAACTACCTGCTACACATACTACTATGCTGCAAATATGAAGTCAAAATCTTAAACCATTTTCAAAAAAAGCGTCTCAAAAAAACTCAAAAAAATGATCAATTTCAGAATTTTGAAAAACGGAAACTTATGCTGAGTTGTGCTAGGCCAGCACAATAATTATTTCTAATGACAATTTTCACTGGGATTATTATTTTCCAGAAAAATGCAATCTTTTTGAACTTGGAACGCGTTTTTGACCCAAAATTTTCAAAATTACGAAATTCGAAAATCTGAAACTTGCGCTAAGTTGTGCTAGGCTAGCACAATAACTATCTTTAATGACAAATCGCACGCAAATTCACATTTTTCAAAAAAATGCAATCTTTTTGAACTTGGAATAAATTTTTGACCCGAAATTTTCAAAAATCAGACACTTATGCTGAGTTGCGCTGTCCTAGCACAACAATTATCTCTATGAAAAATTGCACTCAAATTCATATTTTCCAGTGAAATGCAATCTTTTGGCCAATTTTTGACCAAAAAAAAGTCAAATTTTTTTAACGTTGAAATATTTTTTTTTTAAGTTGATCGAATAAAAAAGGCGATCTTCAAAACCAATAAAATATAAATTATTAGTCCAACTTCAAAAAAAATATTTCAAAGTTTAAAAAATTTGACTTTTCTTGGTCAAGAATTTATTCCAAGTCCAAAAAGATAGCATTTTTCTGGAAAATATGAATTTGAGTGCAATTTGTCATAAAGATAATTATTGTGCTAGCCTAGCACAACTTAGCAGAAGTTTGTGATTTTCGAAATTCGTATTTTTGAAAATTTTGGGTCAAGAATTTATTTCAAGTCGAAAAAGATTGCATTTTTCTGGAAAATATGAATTTGAGTGCAATTTGTCATAAAGATAATTATTGTGCTAGCCTAGCACAACTTAGCAGAAGTTTGTGATTTTCGAAATTCGTATTTTTGAAAATTTTGGGTCAAGAATTTATTTCAAGTCGAAAAAGATTGCACTTTTCTGGAAAATATGAATTTGAGTGCAATTTGTCATAGAGATAATTATTGTGCTAGCCTAGCACAACTCAGCACAAGTTTGTGATTTTAGAAATTCGTATTTTTGAAAATTTTGGGTAAAAAACGCGTTCCAAGTTCAAAAAGATTGCATTTACTTGGAAACAATAATCTCAGTGAAAATTGTCATGAGAGATAATTATTGTGCTAGCCTAACACAACTCAACACAAGTTTCAGATTTTCGAAATTCGTATTTTTGAAACTTTTGGGCCAAATTTTATTCCAAGTCCAAAAATATTGCATTTAAAAAAAAATATTAATCCCAGTGCAAATTGTCATTAGAGATCATTATTGTGCTAGCCTAGCACAGCTCAGCATAAGTTTCAGACTTTTGAATTTCGTCATTTTGAAAATTTTGGGTAAAAAACGCGTTCCAAGTTCAAAAAGATTGCAATTTTTTTGAAAATATTAATCTCAGTGAAAATTGTCATTTGAGATAATTCTTGTGCTAGCCTAGCACAACTCAGCACAAGTTTCTGTTTTTCGATGTTCTGAAATTGATTATTTTTTTGAATTTTTTTTAGTCGCTTTTTTCGAAAATGGTTTACGATTTTGTCTTCATATTTGCAGCACAGTAGTATGCGCAGCAGGTAGTTCCTAGCACAAGTTTTGTTTTATAAAAAAAACAAAATGGCGCGGCTGATTTTCTTTTTAAATATTGTCTTTTTCGAAAATGGTTCATTATATCAAATTTTGGTTTGCAGCACAGTTTTGTGTGACTTTTATGCTACCCAGCACAACATTTGTTTTTTCGAAAAAACCAATTGGCGAGGCAGACATAAAATTTTTTTTTATTTTTGGACTCAAATTTTTGTTTTTTCAAAAAATCTTTTATAGCACAATAGAGCACAAATTTAGCACAATTTTCATTTTTTCGAAATTTGAAATTGGCGTTGCCAACTTCCTGGACATCACTAGGCTGCTAAAAATTTTTGGTGTGAACGAAAATTGTGTCAGTAGCGAAATTTTCGCAGCTAAAAACAGAGCGATTTGAACTTCCTGGCGCTTAACCTACTCAAATGATACATCCATACCTTTATGATGAATTGAATTTAATTTAAATTAGAAGTCTTTTATCTTGTTTTTTTTATTAAATTTTCAAATCACTCAATTTCTGAATAAAGGAGCTTTTAGTTTGGCATAAGAAAAAAGTAAAGTTTGAGGCCTGTAATTATATGCTTATACGTTATTACATTGTAAGGACTATCATTATTTTCTAAGACTCTTCTCTGATAGTTACTATATTTATATTTTCTGACAGGATAATAATTCACAGTAAACCCACATAAATTTAAATTTAGAACTCGACAAAAAGTAGATTAAAGGGTCTATTACTGCCTCCTGCATGAAAAACAACTCGTGTTGCCTACATGGACGACAGTTATTGATCTACTACGTAAACAGTTGCTTCAACATTCCAATACAATACTTTCAGAAAGTACATTTTTCTTTAGCGTTATGCATTTTTTTTTGTTTCTATTCTTCATTTTCAAAAAATTTGGTTTTAACGAAATATGTAATGCAAACAATTTTTATCGAACTTATTTCCTTCTTTTTTTGTAAATAAAAAATTTCCTTAAATTTTTATCGATCTCATCTGCTGCTTTTTTTTGTAAATAAAAACTGCTCTTAAATTTTTATAGCCAAATAAATGAACCTGTAGTGTTGAACGTTCAAATGAACGAAATTTTTTCCTTAACTCCAATTTATCATGAAATATTGTTCCAACTACAAAATGAAGAGAACCGTCATAAACTTTTTTATGATTACATTAGGTTCTTTATTCATAAGCGAATATTTTAGAACAAATTTGAGTTTGAAATGAGATCAAATAGAAATTTCGTTTATTTGAACATTCAGAACTTCAGGTACATGCCAAATAAATATTTGCGACTTGTAATGACCTAAATCTACTCCTGCTAGCTGCTACTTATCAAGAGAACGAAATAATACCTTCTCTCGTGTTGAGAATGTGAAAAAGCAAATTGACCAAGAAATCAATAAAACTATACTCGGAAAAACATGAATCACCAGTTCCATTCAAGAAAAAAAAAACATTAAATGAAAGTGAAAAATGTTAAAATAGTTTTGTGTCGAAATTAAATAATACTTCAGCAGTAAAGAATGATCTCTGATTTTTAATTAAGTAGGAGGTAAAAAATCATAGGTACACTCATCGCTTGAAATAAGGCCGGGCTCGGGGGTAGACGGCCTTAAAGTCGACGCTATTAAAATCCAGTTTGAACCGGATTTAAAGCGACGAGCGAGCACTCTCATCTCAACACTCAGGACCGCGTATATAGTCTCTGAACGTACAAAAGTAAATGCGCAAAAAGTCGCGATGGCGGCCCTGACTACCCGAGCTATGGCTCCGTCGCGAGACGCTCAGAGGCGGGGGACAGAACCAGTCGAGCGTTAACGACCATGAAGCCGGTCCGAAATCCAGCGATGAGTGTACTGGTTTTCAGACAAAGTCATCAGTTTTTGAAAGAAAAATTTAAAAAGGTCGAAAAATCGCGATTTTCAGAAGTTGATTTTTTTTGCTTTTTTTTAGATCCTGAAGTAGTCTCTAGACGCAGAAAAAATTGTTTTCGTACATACAAAAAATTAATGGCTGAAAGGGTTAATATTAAAAAAATTTCAAATAATCGAATCAAGAAAAAGAGGTTAAAGAACGATTTTTTTAACTTGAAAATAAGTTTTCTTTGAGGTAGGCCGTTCCGTCCCATCGCAACGCAAATGTTCTATTATCTATTTCAATGAATTTCAGTGAAAGATTAGACATGCAAATATTGTAAACCGCTTTCAAAGTCGTTCGTTCCTATTTGTCGCCCTAGGCTTCTTAAAATTTGCCTCCCCTTTTTACAGGTGCTCAATACGTGACTGGACAATCCAGTTCATAAACACAAACGTGGAACTGAACATTAGTCTATGAAATTTGAATTTCAAACGAGGCTGCGAAATGCGATTATAAAAAAAACCTCAGTACAAAATTAACAAGGAATGAAAAGTACTTTCAATTTTACTGATCTAGTTCAAGAGTCGTGTGGATATGGACGACAGTTTAGTAAAATTTAAAAAAATCTGTTTGTAAAGTGTAATAATTACCGAACTTTTTAAATCCAACTCATTTCCAAAATTCCGGAACTGTTTCTAATTTTTCCTGAATGTCTTGAATGAATTCAGAAAAACAGAATGACAGGGTTGCTACCAATGTTGGGTGAGTTACTCTATTAAAAGTATCTAGATACAGTTACAGTTCCTTTTTTAAAAAAGTATCTAGTTACAGATACAGTTCCT
>JBAGKK010526410.1:0-12862 GCA_037177015.1 Euceroptres primus
ACAACTGTTTCCATATAAAAGTCTGTTTTACTTTTGATTTTTAGTTATTCGCAGCTTGAAAAAATCTTACGTGAGAAGTGTTTTCGACCACGGATCCAGCATTTTGAAAAATTTTATAATTTAAATTATTATTTACCATTTGTATAATAGTTATGTATTTTTTAAACAGAAGAATCATTTCTTTAATAGGGCGTTCCATGCTGCTTAAAAGGTAGTATGTGAACATTATTACATGAACTGAAGAATTTAAAGCCGGATAAAAAACAGCCATTCCACCATCACCAGTAAGATATTTTGTGAAGATCAAAGCGATTGTCCTTGCTGCCTGAAAGTTGAAATTCGTTTATAATTCTATCTGATTTTAGTAATGTATTTTCACCAAAGCGAAAGCAATTTTAATTAAATGCATAGTTTCCATAATAACTTTTTGTCTTTTAAATCGGAAATATAGTGATAAATTATATTTAATGGTATAATCTGAATAAGAATTCTATTGTGGAAAATGGAACATAAACATAGTTGTATTTAAGATTACATACTCTTACGGCATGGCATCAGGATTCATTGAATAATCACCGGGATCACGTCGCAAAACTGAGGCATCCGGGTAAACTGCTAAAATTTCTTTCAATATGCAAACAATTCCAGATACAAATTCAAAACTGTTATTAAAATAACAGTTGTTAAAATTTCTTTCACTACATAAGCGTTCCTAAGAATTTGAAAAATATTGTAAAATTTCAGAAACGTTCTTAAACCGTATGCAGGTTTATCCTTCATGTAATGGGGACCAAAATAAGACACAATATAAATGTAGCTGAATAAAATTAGCACTGTTAGCCATAAACTTCCCATTAAAAACCAATTTGTCACTCGAGGATCCACAAAATGTAAAATTTTATGAATGTTAAATTAATTTGTCGAAAATTTTCCTTGTTTTCTTTAATTAAATTAATTCTAATTTCATTTTTACACTTTACAGGTATTCACCTGACATTTCATGATAGTAGTAATTATACATTTCTAATATTCCCATTTTGGTCTAACGAAATTTGAATTTTTAAAAAATAAGTACTGATTGTTCACCGCGGATGCTCGCGCGCGTGTGAACTCCTTTAACTTTCGTAATGATAATTACGATAATGATAATTACTTTAACTGATAATCTGTAAATGCGGGAAACTTCGGAATGAAATAATTTAAATAATACATTGTACCTACAACATACATGATTCATTAATCAGTCTAAAGAAGTTTATAACAATCTAAAATGAGGATTCTTCAATTCAGATGTCTTTTATTGAGTTAGAAATAATCTTTTATTGAATTAGAAATAGGAATATAGTAGAAGTTAGATCAAGAATTATATATTTTCACTAAAATAAATCATGATTATGTACAAAAAATTGTTTATAATATATTTTTATTCGCACTTCCACGTTAAATCAAGAATTTATTCTTTTTTCTTCTTCGGATTCAGGTAGGCTTTCTTGTAAAAGTTATAAAATAAAGTAAAGTTTAAAACTACATTTGGAATCATAGCCATTCCTGGTAATTTTGGAACAGGGCAGGTGGGTAATAGAGACACTATGGCATGGAAAATTAGGAACACGAATTGAACCTGGAACAAAACAAAGAATGATAATTTTGCCTGTTAAATTCATGTTAATTGTATCAACACTTATAGAAACGAGAAATGTATTTTGTTCAAGGCAATACATTTTGAATAGATTTATTTCAATCGAACATTTTATATTAAAATAGGTACATTTTTAGAGCACTCAAAAGAATGATTAAAACATCGTTTTTTTATTATACTAAAATTATTTTGTTACTTCAAGAAGAGAATTTAGGATAACTTTGTACTGTTGAATTATTTACATTACTTTTTAATAATCAAAAATATTGGTGTCAAAAAATACATTTTTGTCAAAGTATTACTGGTGAATTAAAAAAAAATTATTACTTAAATTGTTATTTACCATTTGTATAATAGTTATGTATTTCTTAAAGGGAAGAATCATCTCTTTGATAGGGCCTTCCATGCTGCTAATGAGGTAGTATGTGTACATGATTACGTGTACTGAACAATTTGTTGCAGGATAAAATACTGCCATTCCAGATGCAACGTATCTTGTAGAGATTAAAGCGGCTAATACTGTAGTCACGTGGTGATAGACGTGTAAAAATGTAATTTGATTTGTTTTTTTCCGGAGTACAAAAAGTCCAGTTTCAGTCAGATCAATTACTTTCAACAATGTTACATAGTGACATGCTCTTGCTAACTGTAAATTATATTTTATGCTATTAAATTGCCACTTTTAATTGAAGTTCTCCTATTTACTTAAAGTTTAGTATATATTAATTTTTAAAAAATGTTTAAAAAAGAAATACACACTTTGATAGCACCAGGATTTGTTGAATAATCGCCTGGTACACATCTCAAAGCTGTGGCGTCTGAATGAACTGATAAAATTTCTTTCACTATATAAGCATTTGCAATAATTTGAAAAATATTGTAGAATCTGATAAACATTCTTAAATCGTATGCGGGCCTGTGTTTCATGTAACTAGGGCCCAATAAAAACACAAATCCTATGTAGCCTAATAATATTAGTGAAATAGGCCATAAACTTCCCATAAAAATCCAATCTGTCACTCGAGGATCTGAAAAAGAGAATTAGGACAATATAAGCACTTATTAAAATGCATAAATTAATCATAAAAGAAGAGAATTAGGACAATATAAGCACTTATTAAAATGCATCAATTAATCATAATGAAATATATTTGTCAATAATTTCATTTTAACAAATGCCATTTTAACAAATCAAGTTGGCAAGATTAGAGTAACGATAAGAACATGAGTTGATAAATCATAATTTCAAAAATGATCTTGTATAGTTTTATGGTAAAGAAAATAAATTTAGTAATAAGATGAATAACGGCTTTTATTTCGTTTTCTCGGAAATATATGAAACTGCAGTATCACACATTTCTTACATTATATGATTATTCAGCGCATGCATTTCTCATCAGCTGATAATTATTATTCTCTAAGTATTACTTTTCATTTAAATTAAGAAATATTTATTTATTTATGTATTAAAGGAAAAGTGAACAGAAATTCAAAATGTTACAATAGAATATTTTATTACAATATTTTATAACATTAAATAATTTATTGTGTCATGTTTCTAAATTGAAATTGAGAAGCAATTATTTGTTAAGTTAAAAGTGTACTTTTGGAAAAGAACTTATTTGTATACAGTTTTTCTAATAAATTATTTATAATCCTCTCACCTGCTTGTTCGTAATAGTAATAATTGTACGTTTCTGCAATATCCATTTTAACTAAACAGAATTTACACTATATATTTAAAAATTAAGAATAGGCACATCACACGATTAACCTTCGTGCACTTTTCTTGCTGACTGCTAAGTCTCTGAGAACGTTTGGACTATTTGAAACCACTTCCATACGTATATATGAATTATCAATCAGATTAATCCGTATGTCGGAATTTTCGGTTGTATTCACGTTACTTAATACGCAGGAATGCCAGCTAGGTACTTGGACTTTTGACCTTTCATTCTAATAAGGTTTGATGGTAGAATGAGGATCAAGATGAGGTTTTCTATTCGATGGAATTATAGTGTTATAAATAAAATTATAGTGTTAAAATTACTTGCATATAATTCATATGACTCCAAGAAGTGCATCGCAAGCAAATTCATAAAAGGTTTTCTCGTTTTTCAAAAATATTAGGAAATTAAATTAAATTCATTTATTTTATTTATTCATAATCCAATTGCACGTTTTTTTATATTCTGATTTAATATACAAAGTAAATTAAACAGATTTTACTAATCCAGCGAATTTATACTATTAAAAACTGACATTATCGTTGACGATTAAATTATTCTAAAGACTCATAAGTCAAGTCGTAAGTACATAGTATTTGAACATTTTTTACACTTTTAGTGCACTTTTGGTATAATTATATATTACACATTTTACAGTGAATTACTTTATGAAATTATTATCACTTCTTCTTTTTGGGTTCCAAGTAAGCCTTTCTGTAAAAGTTATAAAATAAGGCAAAGTTTAAAAATAAGTTTGATAACATAATCCACACTGGTAGTTTCGGAACAGGGCAGAAAGGCAGAAGAGCTATTATGGAGTGAAAAATCAACAAGACGAATTGTACCTGGAAAGAAAAGAAAAATCTATTCCATAAAAATTAAATATTTACGCAATAAGTTATTTCGAAATATTTAAATATGATAACATTAATATAATCAATAATATAATTATTATAAAAATAATATAATTATTTATTCATTATTATTTGATAAAAATGATTTTAAATTACATTTACCATTTGTATAATTGTTATGTAGCGTTTGAAAGGATGAATCATATTCTTAATTCCTTCTATGCTGCTACAAAAGTAGTAGGTATACATAATCACATGAACCGTACTATTCAGAAATGGATAGAATAAAGACATTCCTCCTGCAATGTATCTTGTAAAGATTAAACCAACTAATACTGTAGTTATGTGATGGTAGATGTGTAAAAATGAAATTTGGTTATTTTTTTTTCGGAGCACAAAGAGCCCTGTTTCGATCAGGTCGACAACCTTTAGCAATGTTACGTAATAGCATGCTCTTGCTCCCTGAAATAACAATTAATTGGATTTAATGTAACTTTCAAAGTAATAGATTTCAAATTGCAGGTCAGACCGGAGCAGCGCGCAGCGGTATTCGCTTATAAAAAATTAAGAATAAGGGATATTGAGATGTTTATTTTTTAACACGCTTTTATTAAAAAGAGGCTTCGAATTGAGAATCACATTTTCATATTAATATGCATAAAGATCGACAAGCACATTTTTAATGAGGTTTTATTTGCATTAGCATCGTTACCTCGATGGTTAGATTTGCCCCGATCTACCCTGATTGAAAAGAAAAATTATTTCTTTCACCAATTTTTCAAAACTTTATACTAAATGGAAAGTAACCTTAATAATAATAAAAAGGACAAACAAGAAAAAATTAATTTATCTCTGGAAAAAGAATTTACATACTCTAATAGGACCAGGAGTCGCTGAATAATCGACTGGAATGCATCGGAAAGCCATAGCATGTGGGTAGGCTGCTAGAATTTCTTCTACTATGTAAGCATTTGCAACAACTTGAAAAATATTGTAGATTCTGATAAAAGTCTTTAGTTTGTACGCTGGCCTATTCTTCATATAACGTGGACCACATTGAAACACAAAATATATATAGCTGAATAATATTAGTATAGTTGGCCACAAACTTCCCATTAAAAACAAATCTGTCACTCGAGAATCTAAAAAAGGATTATTCTTATAATTAATAAAAAATAATATTAAAATAATAATATCTGTAATTTGCAAACTTCCTTTGATGGAAATTGGAATTCCAAATTTAATATACATGTTAAATTTTTTATTTCGTTGAATTTAATGTATCTTTTCCACCTATCTATAGTAATAATTTTTAGGAATCACACTCACCTGACATTTCATAATAGTAATAATTGTATGTTTCTAAGAAACCCATTTTGCACTAATACCTATAATATACACAATAGGACATGAATATGCACAAAAAATCTTTATTGTTCACTATATCCAAGCATTGAATTACACTGTTAGAAAAATCTGTATTAAGCTTCGTATACGGTATATGAAGCAAATATGCAGTACGGACATTGAAGTCTAATACACACACGCATATTAAATTTAATACAAAATTATCCTAACCCAATACAAAATGTATTAATTTTAATATAAATGTGTTGTAAGTTTAATGTACATTGTATATTAATCGTCAGCTAAGATACAGTATATAAAAATTAAGATGCATGTACATTAATCTTAAAAATTATGTGTATATTAAGTTTAAGATCACTTCTAACAGTGTACGATTGGGTTGCGAGCTGATATGTTACTGGCAAATTTTTACTTTTTAAAAGACGTGCGTTCTTTTCGGAAATTAGTCAAATGAGACCACGAATTGCGAATCAATTTTCCAGTGAATATTCAATCATTTTCGATTGTATTAATAATTAGACTTTTAATTCCGGAAAAGAATGCTAGCTGGTTGGCCTTTTGACTTTTTGTGTAAGTTACATAATACATCAGAATGGAAGCAGGGAAAAAAATCTAATGTTCATTCAGAAAGGTGCACAAACATCAAACATTTTTTTTCTGTATTTGGGAGAGAAACCTTTTCCTTTTCAGTGAAAAAGTAAGTGACAAAACTTCTGTAAGCACAACACTGGGAATTTCTCTATATTATATATAAGTCCTAGAAAATCATATTCTGCAGTTGGACAGACAAAAACTATTGTCTTAAAATCGTTATTAAAGAATAAAAAAATTGATTTTAAGAAAGAAACGAATCTGTCGGTATTTCAATTGTATTTGAAAACATTTGAAGGTCGTTTGACAAAAATTAGAAAATTAGAAAATGAAAACATTATGAAAGGAAATTACTTAATTGGGTAATTAATCACGAAAAATTTAAGAAGTGTGAAGGTGCACACTTAAAAATTAGTTAAAAATATAGTAATAGACGCTAAAAATTATTTTTGAAGTAACCGAAAATATGACAGTTTCCTTGTATGACGTCTCTCGAGATATGTAAATCAGCATTTTCACATTGAACAAATTTTAATTTTTTAATTTAACCGTTACGGTCGACTGTAACGATTTATAATTTTCTGCCACAAGTTAGCAATTAAGTATTTGTTCCTTGAGCACAATCACAGAAAGCTGAAAAACAACCGTAAGAAGGTACGTATAAACTTTTCCAAAACTTTTGATTATATTTCAAAGAGTATCATGTGTGTTATGGTCGTTTTTAAATTTTGTATGCACACAATTCTTTTTTTAAATTATGATTTCTCTCATAAGAAAATGAGCACAATGGTTTAGATTACGGTCGAAATATCAAAATTCGAGGGACATACTCTTGAAGCCTGTGACTTGTTTCGTATTGAACAAAATGCAGATTCTCATGAATAAACATGATTCTGCTTTAATTAACTTGAAATAGATATTTTGTTTTATAGCCTTATCTTACTTTGTCATAGCGTCATAAAAAACATATGTGACGTGGAACGAAGAAAGCCACCGGATGACCGAAAAAATCGATTTTCAGGTTTTTACTGATTCTGAATAATGAAGATTTCCCCTATCGAATACTTTGATCTGCTTTTTCTCATAAGCTTATTTTCGATCATCCGGTGTGTTTCTTCGTTCCACGTCACATATGAAAATGTGGATCAGGACAAGTTGACTTCATTAAAAATCGAACATTCAAACTTCAATTACTTTTGATCTAAAAAATAAATCTATTTAAAACTATTTGTGCAGTAGTATAGTTTACACTATAATACATACCTTGAAACAAAAATTAATTTGATATTTATTAAAATTATCGTTTATTTTTAGTTTTTTTAGTTTTGTGCAAACATTACCAAAGATATTTAAGATTGTACTAAACCAAATTTGAAATAATTTCTGTATTTAAACTACATTCGTACACTGCGTCCATGTTGAAAAATCTTTTGTAAATGTTTTTTCCAGAATAAACATTAACCACTAATGAGGGCCACCATTGTGCGCTAAAACGTTTGGTTCAATTAAAAATCAATTGAATTATTTATTCTGACCCTAAAGCCAAAATTAACATCCAACATTATAAACGATTATTTTCATCGAGGCTCAATACAATCCCCCCACTGAGAATTATTTATTAAAATTACCTAGATATCTTTGAGGGACACAATAGTGAAAGGTTCATGAGATATGTTCATAGCGTCGGCAAATTTCTTATTAGCGAGTGATTTTCTTACCATTTTTTCTTTCTTAGAACAGGTTTTTCTTGATTTTCGAAATATCCTCTGTCTGGAACATTCATTAAATTTGTTTTTCTTAACTTTATACAAATTTTAAAATAATACACACGTTATCTTTAATCAATTGATTTTGACAAATTAACTGACTTGATTAAAATTGAAAACTGCGGAGACAAATTATTAAATTTATTTTATTTATTAATAAACAGACCTAATTATACATTTCGGTAACACAATGTATTAATTAATGTCCTTATTTTTAAATAACGTCTTACTCTTAAATTTAAATAAATAATAAAATCAAAATAAATTCATTATGCGATTTTACAATTTATGTTCTTGCGAAGTTTTTCTTGAACAATCCAAATGAAGGCAACGAAATTCAGTTTTTAAATTTGCTGCTGCCGTTAAAAATCATAAAAATCCTTACATTTAACAAATTTATCTATTAATTATTTACAGAAAATATGTACAGTGAGAATAAGTTCATTGCTAGCATATTTTACTGAGAAACTTAATCGTTTCGTATATTAATTATAATACTCTTCAAATTCATATTCGATTTTATAGACACTAGGGTTTTTTAGAGCTTAACAAAAAATTGAGTATATAAGGTAATACAAGTTTCTTTTTTGAACTTTTAATATTATATAGTATATAGTTAAATGGCTTTCCAAGAGCAAACTGCCCGTTGTTCATCTGGTGCTTTTTCGAAGGGTTTTGAACCATCCGACGCTACGTATTGGTTAACTTGATAGTCCAGAAGCACTTCATAGTTGTAAATATCCGTACCAAGTTGCTGAAAATCCATAAAAGAAGAAAATAAGTTTCATTTTTCTTTCGTATTCTCAACTAAACATATGATTTTTTTTTGTTACATCACATGAATAAACTGAATCAGTTAGATTTTATTTATTAATCGATGATACAAATAATATTGAGTTCCGTTTCATTTCATCTTTAAAGTGAGAACAAAATAGTAGAATGCGTGACAAGGGGAGAAAGGCAGCGATTGTCGACGAATGTGAAAAAAGGTTGCCGCACGAGCGGAGCGAGGGCGGCATTCACACGAATCGAGAAATTGCCTCTCCCCTTGTCACGTACTGTATTTTTAACAACAACCGGGCTGAAAGTTCGGCTTTTGTTTATGATATGGGCAATGGATTAGTTGCATAACTGGACGGCTAACTAAAGTCAGAAAGTCATAGAAAGGCATGCAATCAAAAATATGGAGCATAAGTGTGTTTTTAACGTAGAATAGAAATTTATGATGATTTATTAAATTTACGAAAATTTGTAGAAATCTATGAAAATAGAAATTTATGAAATTTGTGGAAATTTATTAAACGTATGGAAATTTATGGTAATTTACGGAAATTTATGAAAATTTACCGGTAACTTTTGATAACAGTTCTACTGAACGCATGTGCAATAGCTCGGGATGCTAAACTCGAAGTCGTCGCTCATTGGACGATCTCACGAAAGAAGAACTCAAATTCGGTTTCTTCCCTAGGGAGGTATATAAAGTGATGACGTAGCGGGAAGTGAGTAAATAGGTCTGAAATTGGTCACTTTCGAAGCTCTATACAGGCGTCAGAAGTCGAACTTTCAGACGGGGTGTTGTGAACAATTTTTTTTTAATTTATGAAACAAATATTAGTTATTTTCTTCTTAAGTTCAAAATTAAACCTTACTTGCGTAAGTGGACTAGTGTTGGTGGTGAAAATTCCAGCAAATCCTTTTCGCCTTGCTACGACCAGGCACTGTTGTTCCATTTCTCGCATTAGAATCACATTTTCTCCAGCACTAAGGTCTTTGTGAGTCGCCATCATGAAACTGTGGAAGATTTTTCCCAGACCTTTTGGCAACCTTGTTTCTCTAATTGGTCCCTCTAGGTGTTCCAAAAATTCAAAAATAACCGTCAGCTTTGATTCGATGACTACTTCCGGTTCGTCTCTCGCGTCGAAATTAAGAGCTACACTAAGGATTCTGCCATCTTCTGCAGATTTGATCACAAAGCTGAAGTTTTTTTCAACTAAGGGCTTCCAGATTTTTTGCATAAGTTCCGTATAGTCGCTTCTCGAAATATCTGAGAGAATCCATTGTTCCAAGTCAGCTTTTGAGTAGAAACTTTCAGTGATCATTCTGAAATTTTAAAGAGAAGAAATGTAGATTTGATAAATTACCAATTTTAGGATGAAATCATGTATGAATAACAATTCATTCATGAATTCAATTCATTCATGAATTGTTATGTATGAAATTATGATATGAAAATAATTATACGAGTGCATACTCTATCACATCTTCTTGGTGGGAATCGTTTAGCATCTCCGTGTAATAGTTCTTGCTATTAGGTGATTCTTCGCTTGAATTGGTATCTGAACTAAGCTCCATTTTAGATAAAACTTGCGCCATATTTTTTGCTGTGATGAAATCTGTGATGCCAATTTCGTATCCTTGGTCTCTTAGTTTTGTTACCGTGTAAATTGAATTCAAAGAATTCCCGCCTAGCTGGTAGAAATTTGAGTCGATAGTAACTGCTTTGCGACTACTTCCGATTACTGATGCTACTGTTGGAAATAGAACTCTGGCTTTGAACATATCTTCCTCTGGGACTCCAGTGTAATCACAGTCAGTAGCTATATTATTGTCTGAAAATTTTTATCAATTGAGAACTCGGGGCTTTTTTATTCACATTGTCATTTTTAATTAATATTTAGAAAATAATTTTTTTTGATAGTAATATTTACCATTGTGAAACGATAATTCGTATTCTTTTAATAGAATTTGTCTGTCTGTTTTTCCATTAGTCAATAGTGGTATAGAATCGACGATGACAACCTGTGGTATCATGTAAGGTGCTAGAAGTGTTTGCAGAAAAGATTCAATTTGGTGATCAGTGATATTTTTTTCTTTCACTGTAACAAAAGCCACCAATGCCTGCAAATAATTAATTTCTTTATTATTATCTAAATCAATGACCAAACAATTTTAAAGTGTTGCGAATTTATTTATCCAAAAACATCTATTGTACTTATTAATCATTGCCTTTGAATATCTGAGAAAAATTTTTTTAAATTCCTACTTTTTTACCTGTGAAAGTTCCCCAGGTTTATAGCACAACACAACTGCTTTATCAACTTCAGGCACTGAAGCAAAAGCTCTTTCAACTTCTGACAAATCAACCCTGTGTCCTCTGATTTTTATTTGTGAATCAGTTCTTCCTTCATAATAAACAATGCCTCTGTCGATTCTCGCGTAGTCACCCGTTCGAAAAATTATTGAGTATTCTGAAATGATTAATTTTTAATTAATAAAAATTAAATTTGAAATTAAATAGATATAGGTAACCCTAAAATTAAAATGAATAAATAAATAAAAGAAAGTTAAAATTCTAGAAATCGATCCATGAGTCAATTTGATTACGGGCTTTAAATTTATTCTAGTCACAATAAATTACTTGTAACTACAGTACACTCTCGTTATCTATCCGCCTAACGGGGCTGTAGGCGAGTATAATTCCAAGAATCGGGTACTCACAGAGTGCCTCTACTCCTATATTGCAGGCCGATGTTGCGTGCAGGCATGTGCAGTTACGCGTAACTGGAGTTTTTTTACGTAAAATACCTAAGTGAAGTATTTTACGTAAAAAACAGGTAAAATACCTAGTAAATTACGTACCAAGATGACGGACCTACACCCTGCAGAACTGTGCATAACCTCACTTTTTTGAATTTCTGGTACCGGCATTCGTAACAGTTTTTTTCCAATGCCAATATTGTTCATTAAAAAATAATAATGTCAACTAAAGCGAAACAGAAGCAAAAAAAAACACTCCGGGCTTCCATACATTCCATCAGGGATGTGCAGTTACGCGTAACTGGAAGTTTTTTACATAAAATACTTAAAGGAGGTATTTTACGTAAAATACCTCAAATATATAAAATACATGTAGAAAACCTCTGATTGGCTGTCTAATTTAAGTTTTTAATTTCTCGCCACAAAGGTGGCGCCTTCATGTAGAGATCAAGATGTAATTTACATCATGTAGAAAACTGGTGACGTAAAATACCAGGTAAATTACCGTAAAAAATCAAGTAAATTACCAGAAGTATTTTACTTATTCATCCCTGGTTGCGTGAGCGACATGCGCAGAGACTCACGGAGGCTCGTAGTCGCGCGTGGGGACACGGTAATATCAATGTGCATGAAAATGCGTGTGGAGGGGAGCGGGAACTTACCGAGCGGGTGTTTAACGAGAGTGTACTGTAGTGTATGATGAAGTAATTGCTATGAATTACAGTAAACCTTGGAACTAGAAGAAAGACGTGAGCATTTAAAATGAAGGTAACCTTCATAACTATATGGATTTTTTGCATTACGCAAAAAATCCGTTGAGGCTAAGCATTATAATTTTACGCGTTGTGCAGGTATCAAACAAGTTTTATTGAGTTTTGAATTCCGCAGAACGCCTTTGCCTTCACTGATCTCGTTTCTGATATCTAATTTAAAACCGAATGGTAGTCTAAAATGGAATCTAGTGTGAATAGGTAGTGCAATAAATTATGGATAGTAGGGTGGGTCGAAAATAAAAAATTTAGGAATTCGAAAGTACTATAACTCGGAAAAGTAGCACATTATAGGACACTAAAAAAGAGCAATTTGAAGTTGACAGATATATATCTTCAGCACGCGCACTCACAAAATATGATTAAAAAATCTCTTGTCTGCAGAGTTCCAAATTTCTTTTTGGTTTCAATTTTTTTCAATGTTTCTGGAGGTCAGAAAAGTCTTCCCAATTTTTTTACAGATTTTAATAATTTATTCCCAAGGAGATAATTACTGTTTAATGGATCCCTGTAATTTAAAAAAATGTCTAACACCTGAGTCAAACCAGGTCAACTGTATCACAAAATTTTCCATGAAAACCCAAATTATGAAATAAATGATATATTCGTG
>JBAGKK010526421.1:0-31853 GCA_037177015.1 Euceroptres primus
TAAAATTGAATAAAGTTTAAAAACAAAATCTTTACTTCATTTAAAACAAAAAATGTTTAAAGCAAACGAGAACTTTACTTAATATAAACAAAATATTTATTCGATATAAATAAAAATTTATTCAAATAAAATAAATATGGACAAATAAAGAATTCGTTTGAATCAAAGAAACATTTGTTTGACCCTATATCAACGTTATAATTTGTTTGATTCAAACAAATTTTATTTGAAGCAAACAAATATTTTTCTGAGTGAAAGGGAGATGTTGATCGGGGTCATTGATACAAGTTCTTACACAACAGATCATGACAATTTTTACACTGCTCTTCCGCTTTAGGGCGGGTTTCGGGGATGGCCTGAATGGCCTTCGCGAAAACCGGGAGTCTCTCAAACGGAAACAAGTCAGGGCCGTATGAATTATTTCTGTTTCATTTATTGTCACGAGTGAAAAATATTTTTTAAATATGAGTTTAATTTAACGTTTACCTTAATATTAAGTTTTATTTAGTTATTATTTGTTAATTATTATATATGACGCATAACCAAAACACTGAAACCGAACTAAAGCGAACGAACGAAATTATCCGCTTAGGTTTCTGCCCGCTTTGTGGCTACAGTACTTACGAAACTCCGCTGAGCTCCCAACTCAGCTTTCTCGTCCCCTTGGACGCCTCGCCTACGGCGAAAATTCCTGGAACGCGTCTACCGGAGGTAAATAAAGCGGGAGAGCAGTGTATTGTATTTCTTGCCACCTACATATCCTCAATTTTTATCAATTCAATTAAACTCCAAATGAACTTTATCTACAATCGCCAACCTTTATGGATGTTCACCTTGTACAGACAAGTTCCAAATTACTCCATTCTTTATTTTAATTTATAAAGTAAAGAAAAATTGACCCACAATGATTTGTCACGAATTTTGAAAGAGAAAACCGAAGCGTTCTTTAGAAAAAAATAATTTTAGTTATAATTATTTATTTAAGTAATCGTTTATAATGTTGGATGTTAATTTTGGCTTTAGAGTCAGAATAAATAATTTAATTAATTTTTAATTGATCCAAACGTTTCAGCGCACAATGGTGGCCCTCATCAGTGGTTAATGCTTATTCTGGAAAAAACATTTACAAAAGATTTTTTTAACAGGGACGCAGTGTACGAAATTACGAATGTAGTTTAAATAAATCAAATTTGAAATAATTTCCTTATTTAAACTACATTCGCTCACTGCGTCTCTAAAAAAATCTTTTGTAAATGGTTTTTCCAGAATGAACATTATTGTGCGCCGAAACGTTTGGTTCAATTAAAAATTAATTGTATTATTTATTCTGACCCTAAAGACAAAATTAACATCCAACATTATAAACGATTATTTTCATCGAGGGCCATTATAATCCCCTACTGAGTATTATTTATTTAAGAATACGAAAATTCAAAAAAACATTTGTTAATAAATAATTATGAATTAAATGTAATTAGTTACAATTAAATACAACCAATTCACGACCAATTTGATTATCATAAAACTTATTATGCAAAATATATATTTAAAAAAAAATCTGCTACAACAAACAGCGTTATAATTGCAATTTAATCTCTATAATTATATACTTTTTTCTTCATTGTTATCTGTATTAAAAATATATTACTGAAAATCTAATCTCGGTTTTGTTTCACTGAAGAAGACTCCCGTATGAGTCGAAACGTTTGATTAAAAAACAGTTTCTTTTTTGTTGTTGAACCCTAAAGCCCACATAAAGAAATACCAACTAATTTAATACCAGAGGGTCAATATAAATCTCCATTATGATTTGAATTAAATAATTATGATTCAAACTATATTAATGAACAATTTCTGAGGCACCTACTCGCTTTGTTGGGCCAACTACTTTAGTAGTTAGACAAACTACTTTAGTATTTACAAACTTTTACTGGTTAATCTAACTATTCAAATTGTTGTTGCAACAAACTGAATAGTTACGCCTACTAATAAAACAGTTGTCCCAACTAATAAAGTAGTAGAGGCATATGTTAAAAGTAAAAGTAGTTGGACCAACTAACCATTGTTTTCAGTGTAAATCATGATAAAGATTGGTCAATTTTGAGCTTGAGTGTACAGAGTGAATATTCTTGATAGAAAAATATAAATATACACTTGGAAAAACATTTCTTGAGTATTCTTAAACCAATATTAAAAATATGATCATAAAATGAGGTGAACTTTTTGATTCAATTGTTTAAAATTAATGAACTAATTAAATAAATTTTTCTAAGTTAAATTAGTTTAAATAGTTTTTAGTTAAATAGTTAAATTAACTAAGTAATTAATTAAAATTTTAATTAAAACTAAAATTAAATAGTTAAGTTAACGAAATAATTGAATAATAATGCGTAATTTTCACTTTTCATAATTTCTTAAAGCTAGTGGAATTTGTTGAAAATTAGTGATTTAGGAAAGGTATTTATTTTTCTGGAGGAGATAGTTTTCTAAATGTACAAAACGCCGATTGTCCGAGTAAATGTGCAGGGTATCTAAGTAAGCGATCTTTTCTCGCTAATGATATATTCACAGCAATTATCACATTAATCTTGCGATACGCATCGATTTCCTTATTGAATTATTATACCCACTAAACGTTAGATTTACGATACAAATTACCCAAAGCTTATTACCAGGTCATTACATACAGAAACAGCTTATTATTATTAACCAATTTGACTTTCGATTTCCACGATCTTCACCTTCAAATCCGCTTTAAAATACCAAAGGTAAACTCAATTACGTTTAAATACTTCAAGAACATACATATCCTTATTAAAACATAACATATTCTTGATTAAAAATTAACTACCAATTAAAAGCATTTTCATTGTAGATCTTTAAATCATTCGAGTTGAACTTTCAATAATTTTTAAATCTTCCATCAACATAAATTACAATGAAATCGAGAAAATTATCGACTCATGTAGATTCAGCGAATGTAGATCACACACTTTTATGAATTCGCAGTACTTATTAATTACAAGCAGCAACAAGAAGATTTATGGTTTCCTCGTAACCGTATAACTCCAGATTGATAAGTGTTAATCGTACTTTTTTTTTACCACGCGTGCTTTGTCCTCCTTTGTTATAAATTATAATGTGTGTACTCTGCTCTCGAAGTCCGTCTGCATGCATAATTGCTTATAGATACAGGAACTGTGGATTCCCACTATATGCATAGATATATTTTGCATAATTGTCGACGATGCATTAGTTCGTCGCAGTCTTGCGTAATATGCTCCCTGGCGCAGTCAGCGAAAGGTCATTAACTCCTAATTGACTCTTCGTATAACGTATAATAGATCCCCGGTTCTCGGTTGCTGAAATCAACGTATTTACATACTCTCGAAAATTAATTTGTCAATGCACTTTTCCTCTTACCATATTGTTCGAATTTTATTTGAAAAAGTTAAAAATATATTAAAGAAACAACAACATTTAATTATTTTCGATTTGATTTAGTTATCTAGGGGAAAAATGTAGTTGGATCATTAGCATATGTATCCTTGATCCAGCCATCTGTAAAAATCAGGAAAAAAGTATGAAACTTATGGCCTT
This sequence comes from Euceroptres primus, assembly GCA_037177015.1. Classification (NCBI taxonomy): domain Eukaryota; kingdom Metazoa; phylum Arthropoda; class Insecta; order Hymenoptera; family Figitidae; genus Euceroptres; species Euceroptres primus. The sequence goes on from JBAGKK010526421.1 coordinate 3,601, forward strand.
ATACAAGGCGAAGTACACAAGTGCTGATGATAAAAAGTTGCCACTCAAGGGTAGCGTGATATACGAGGTGCTTCTTCATGCACTTGTTCGTTTTCATTTCTTTAGCTTTACAACCCTCAGCTTCTCGCCGAAAAAAGAAACTGTTTCGAGCTTTCACAAGTACACAGGACTTCGGGCACTCGTAAAACAATTTTCAATTACGAACGCCCACGAGTTTTTGCAAATAGTAACCGAGGCGGCATTAACGTTTCACTTTAACAAGAAATCGCTTGTCCGTTATTGCGTAACTGCGCTGATGCTCGTAAAAGCAACAAACCACCATTCATAAATGATACACTCAGGTACGTTTTACGCAGATATACCTACCAGTTTGTATGCATAATATTTGTATTAACCTTGCACAAATCATATGGGCGAATGTAAAATTTTTTCATACGGAAACATATCTTTACTGCGGAAAATAAAATTACAGTGAAATAAAGCATTTTTACAAATTCAAGTTGCTGCCTTTGTTTTGTGTGCTTGTCACTTATTCCTTGATTTAAATAAATTTCAAAATGTTACGACAATCTGGTTTCGTAAACTCGTATAACTAAATGAATTTTAGTCATTTTGAAATAACTGTCCATGAAGGAGGACATCATTTTAATAGTTTGATGAAGAAACTATTTCAAGGATTTCAAATAGTTTCTAGGACATTAGCAACTTAGATTTATGAGCATATTTTGCAAATGGATTTCGTCAATTTAAAATATATACTCAAGAGAAACAAAAGTTGTGGAAGTTGGATAACTCGTTACGTATAAGAATAAACGCGTCCATTTAAAGTGAGAGCACGTCGACTATGTACACCTGGCTTGGCAGAGACCAATGTTATTACCCATCACCTAAAAAAAAAGACCATAAAATTTTTAAGGGTATTAAATTACCCACTGCCAGTTTTGCGTCTGCGAATCCTCCAAATAAAGAAAGTACACATGGCGCTTTGAACATTTTTTAGGCTTTCTTTTACGCGGAAATTACTGTTCAAAGTTTCTGAGGCACCTACTCGCTTTTTTACACTTCACCACGAGCCAAATTCAAGTGGGCATTAACCTCAATAATAAACAGAAATGGTACCTTCTTATGATAATATACTTAAGTTTTTATTCTATCAAGCCCTCAAATTCAAATGAGAGAAGGTATGAATTGTTCAGAAACTTGAATTATTTGCATGGAATTTCATTTGCTAACCAGAAACACACCGAGGCACTTTTCAAAACTTTATTTATTACAATTTTATTTATTTTGATAATTTAAATAAAGTTTTGAGAATTACGTTTTTGAGTTAGTGTTGATTTTTATTTACTCGAAGTTAGTTTCACACTTCAGTGGCCAGTTCATAGGTGTCACAGAATGACATAATGTCCTTGGAAGAATAGCGGAACTGAAAGGGCAAATTATATGCATTATGTGGTATGCATCGCTGACAACAATGATGCTAGCAGCAAGAGCAGTCTACCCTGACCTGGATGCATCTTTGACCTGACTAGATTCCGGTTAATCAATCCTCTGTAGGTTTTTTGACTCGTTTTTTTTTCCTTTACGTTATTCACTCGATAATTTAAACAATTACATCATGCTTGTTTTTTAGAAAGAGGATCAAGAACAGTTTACAATTATCAAAAGTAATAACAGTAAAAATATTGTTGATTGTGACAAACTTGGGAATCAAAACAAAATACTTTTAAAAAAACAATAATTTGGGTCATAGTTGCTTATTTAAAAATAGTTATTAAGTTTGTGTTTTTTCTTTTGCTGTTAACAAAAGCCGTTATTTATATTCGATCATATAGATTATTAGCCCATTTGATCATTGAAAATTCTTTACAATTTATTTGGTAGAGTAATAATGAAGAAGTAAGAATATAAGAATGTAGAATGTAAGAATAGAATGTAAAATAGTAAGAATGAACACTTAAGATAAATTTTAACTTTGTCTTCCTTAAATAAACAATAAAAACATAAAAGTTGGGATAATATGTTATTTTTCGATAGAATATACTTTAAATAACCGAATCAAATTTCTGAAAGCTTAAACAAATCTATTTAAAGAGATATTAAGAAATAAATAATGTAGGTGCAAATGCAGAAGTAAATGAGAACGTGAGTCAGTAAATGAACGCAGATGAGGCAGTAAATGAACGATTTCTTTCAGTCATTGAATGAAGTGTTTTAGTGAATGAACATTTAGAATTTTGACATTTGGAAGAAACAATGAGTAATAAAATGTCAAAAAATTAGGTTGTCTTAGGTTAACAACAAAATAATATTAAATGGCAAATGATTTTAAACATCAAATATGTAAATTGACATATTGAAATGTAATTACAGATTTCACCTACTTTATGGTAAAATGTTACTTCAAAATTGAATTATATTATTGAATGCTTTACCATATGTTAATGTTGCCATTGGTATTTCGTTCTTTAAACTTTCGTTTAAGATTTGTAACAATTTATAAATGTGACTTAATTAATTAAAAATAAAATAAATATAATCAAATAGCGACTTGGATAAAATGGGCATAATCTTGTGTGTATAAAACGGTCAGCCAAAAGGGATTTTGCGCCATCTGTTTACTCGGTAGAAATATTATCCCAAATGCTACTTCATATTTATATATTTATTTTTATATGAAATAATTACTTAAAGTGAATAATTCATAGTGCTCAAGCTATTTTTAAATAATTTGAAAGTAAAAAATACATTAAAACTTTGAACAAATTGGATAATTTTTTTAATTCAGTGTAGTGCTATAACATAACCTCTCAATTCGTACCGTCGGTACTGTTAAAATTTAAAATATAATGCACTGAATCATTACTAATGATCAATTAAACATTTCTTATAAATAAACTAATAATTATTTTAATTAATTATTTTTTTACAAATTAATTTTTCATTTTTTGCGCATTTTTCATTCGTTTTTTCGCAGAAATTAATTCAAAATAGTTTATTCGTCACTTTTCATGAGTAATGAAACATATTTATAAGCAAGTAAATGTTATTAAAAATTAAGATTTCACTTTTTCAGCACTTATGACTACTTTTGTCTCCTAATAAAACTAATACAATAAAATATAATGCACTGAATGATTAATAATGATCAATTAAACATTTATTATAAATAAAGTAATAATTATTTAACTTAAATAATTTTTTTACAAAATAATTTTTCATTTTTTGCACATTTTTCACTTTTTTTTCGTAGACATTAATTCAAAATGGTTGATTCGTCACTTTTCATGAGTAATAAAACATAATAATAAACAAATAAATGTAATTAAAAATTGAAGTTTTCACTTTTTCACCACTTACGGATACTTTTATCTCCTAAATTAATTGAAAATAGTAAGTATTCATTATTTATAAGTGAAACAAAATATTATTTTTTAAGCAATAAGTGTTAACACTGAGTCTCTTTTCTCATAATTATTTTACTGTTTTAGAAGTAACGGAAGGTGCACAGTAAAAACGAATACTTAAAATTATTACACCTTAAAATTAAAATAAGTTAAATTCAGCTAAATTTGTCTGATTTAAAGGAAATTGTTCTGAATTTATAATACCTCAATGGATGAATTCCAGAACTTTATTATTATCCATAGATAATAATAAAGTTCGGAACAGTTGTTTTCATAATTTTTAGGATATCTAGGATATCTACTTTTAAAAAAAGCGCGAAAAACTCTACCTCCTGGGTGGATGGGAAACGAGATGTAGTATTGAATAAAGTAAAATAAAAAAACAATCTTTATTATCCACTTTCCATGCCTTCTACAAAGAACAGAATAATTAGGTTAAACTGGACCCATTTTTAACATTTATTGCTTTAAGAAAATATTTTGTTTTCTTTATAAATAATGAATACTTAACTATTTTCAATTAATTTAGGAGACAAAAGTAGTCATAAGTGCTAAAAAAGTGAAAACTTAATTTTTAATAACATTTATTTGTTTATAAATATGTTTCATTACTCATGAAAAGTGACGAATAAATCCTTTTGAATTAATTTCTGCGAAAAAACGAATGATAAATGTGCAAAAAATGAAAAATTAATTAATTATAATAATTTTTAATTTATTGATAAGAAATGTTTAATTAATCATTCAGTGCATTATATTTTATTGTATTAGTCAAAACATGACTGAAATTACATTTTTCAGTACACTTGACTCAAAAAAGACAGAAAGGACCAACTTTGAGAGGTATTTAATTTAATTTACTGTATTTAAGTTAGAACTACGTTTTTTTATAATTTCTCGGAATTGAGTCCTCTTTCATTTATCCTCATGCAATTTTCACGTCAGGAGTGCAGAAATAATCAAGTAAACGTGTTTTCCATTTTTTAAGAAAAATAGTGAAAAAACACAAAGTTTCAAAAGTTCATAACGTGGAATTTTATGTACTTTTAGTTATCTTCTGGCAGCATAAACGTAGATTTATTAGGGAACGCTCTAGTCCAAAAACAAAAACTAAACCCATGATTTTTGGTCATAAAAATAGACAGAAAGGTGTCATCTTTGATAGGTCGTAGCTCGCGATCTATTGAACCTAGAAGATTATTCTTTGTCTTAAATTAAAGATAATTACGTCTTCTTTAAGTCATGTGTAGACTATTTTGGCGTAGTTCAATCGATTATACAAATTCTATATGGTTTTTTGAAAAGTAGCGATTTTTTGGGAAAAATTGAAAAAAACAGGGTTTTTCGAAACGCTGTATTTTAAAAAGTATTGGTACTAGGACATTATTTTTCCCCTTTTCTCAGAATTTTGTCTACTTTCTTTACTATCTCTACCTTTTTTCACTAAAATCCATAGGAGAGCAACAATCCACGCATATGTGATTTTTGGCACCTTTTTAAAAAAATATGTCTGGTTCCGGTCCGAAATTCTTATCATAAAACCAGATGGTGATTAATATTTTTGAATATTAATGAATGAATATTAATGAGTGAATAAGTGACCCAAACTGAAGCGATTAAGCAAAAAAAAATGCGCTCGTAAGTTAATACCAGATTTCGCCTCTTTTTCAGACAATTTGATTGGACTATTACTGCTACATTTCTAAATTTGTGACACTCGTTGAAAAAATATTTTTCATTAATTGCAGGATAAATTTAATCATACTTGATGTATATTGCTGTAATTTTCAGAACATATATTTTTTTGTAAATTTAATGAAGTTTTAAATAATACAATTAATTATTGCTATTTGTTATTTGAAAAATCATGTTTATTTATTCCAGCGCGTTCAACCACTGGTGCACTTACTCTATCTTTTTATTGAAATTATTTTACAAGAGGGTACTCACTCGCGTATTAGACCGTACACTTTCTGTGTAATAACGACGTAATATCGCGTAATTTTCGTCATATTTCGCTATATTACGTATATATAATAACACATAATAATGCGTAATGATGTGTAATATTTTCGTAATGGTGCAGAATTTTAAAGAGCTTTTTAAGGAACAAAAGAAGACAAACACAACATTCATAGAGAAATTTTTAAGACTTGTTTTTTTAGAAAACATCGCAGAAAGACAAGAGGGTCAATTATGTTATTTTAAGAAATAAGAAGAAAAAAAATTTCGAAAAGAATTCACCTGTGTGAACTGTACATTTTTCTCAATATCTTTCACTCTACTGCCCTCTCGCTCTCCATTCTTCAGCAGTATATGCAAATTTCTCCTGAAAAGAAGACGAGTTGGTACTTGGCAGGTGAAAAAATCCAAATACCAAAGATGCCGCTTCAGTTAACCTTTTTTGTCTTGAACTCTCTCGCTCCCTTTATCTTTTCCCCTTGATTTACATAACAGAATGGCCATGGAAGGGAGTGTAAAAAAATAATCTTACATTGGATTTAGCACGCAGGCTGCGTATATTTCTGAGAAAGCGCAGCGAGCGGCTTAAAAAATGAACTTAAATGCGAAGAAGGTCTAGTATGCAAATCTTAGAAGGCAGAAGTTTACGCGCGTGCAGCAGCTTCCTTAGCTCTGATCGCCGCTCGTCGCTTAACCGAAGAAGGTGAGAAGAAGGGTCAAAAGGTGAATTTAGAGACCCCATCGGTCCTTGGGTCAGACCTCGAAACGATCGAGACTCCTGAACTTCTCGCCAGAAGAATGCGCTGAGACTGTTACATGTATACGCACAAAGTGCATTTGCATGCCTCTCAGGAATATATAATTATCTTTACTTATTCCGCTTTCTTGTTATTTATTTGCTTAGATTCACATAAGCAAAGAACCATTCAGATCCGGTCTTCTTATGACCGCTAAACGCCTCTTTTTATGTCTGTGGATATTCATATAATGTATCTAAAGTCTAAAGATGAGCTAAAAAAAACTTATTTTTTAATTTATAAAAGCTGTGAAGTAATATAATTTATGAAATAGAGAAATTTATGAAGTAAAGTAATTTCCCTTAGAAGAAAAATATTGAATATGTATTTCGTATTCATCAATTAGTTTCATTTCAACACATTTCACAATTAATGTTCCTAGATCCACAATCCACATCCATTAGATTAAACTAATACATCAGTCAAATTAAAAGTGGTCGAACAATATTCCCAACCCTGTCAATCCGGTTATTCGATACACGACTCGTGATGAAATCAGCCTACAATTTATTCAGCTGTTCGGCAGTCGAACCCCTTGTGTACGAGACAGATCCGATTACTTTTGAATCGACAGCAAAAAAAGCATTCCACATGCATTGAAAAGTATTTTGATTGATTACCAACCTTAATTTGCGATGATAAATTTATATTTTCGACAAATAAATTGCAAACGATTTAAGCAGGCAATTTTGCAATATTGTTCATATGGTCATTTATATTTTGTAATTTTTTGTTTCAGGCACCAAAAAGAGAATAGAGGAAGTTTCACCTCCTAGGACCATTCACGATATTCCTGAACATGTTCTCAATTGTGGTCTAACGTTGCCTGGTGAGTCCAAAATCTTATTATTTATGCCTTCAATAATTTTATGTTTTCGTAAAGGCTGAAAAATTGAGTACGCTGATATTTTCTCGAACTTGGAGGGCGATTTTCAGCGGTTTGAAATTAAATTTTTTAAAAAGATTATTGGGTATATAGCATCTTTAAATATGCTCCCTTTCGCGTCAACTCGAAATTCTATACAATACAATTATCTGCATTGTATTTTTACAATTAATTTCGCACAGGCTTTCATTAATTTGAAGTAAATTGTTGCTTCCTCCAAGTTATCAATTTACAAGTAGGGAAAGATGCTTAGGGACAAGTGCAACATTAAATGTAGGTTTTCAATCAAGAACCCTTATCTCTATTCCGGTTCTTCTGCAAAGCATTGCAGCCGATGGCAGTTAACACCTAACAACGTAGAAGGAAGCATGAAGTAAATCATTCTGCGAGCGGATGGTGTCATTCAGGGAATTTCATAAAACGGTGTTAGTACTTAGGAAAAGGGACAACATGTAGGTATATTATATGGTTGCAAAACCACCTACGTAAATATGGTCTTTTTTCCCCCTCCCCCCTCCCTTTTCCTCTTTTTCATCTTTTACCCCTTTTGGTTACTTTTTTTCAGAAGAGGTCACTTTTAATCACTTTTTTCTGAATTTGGTCACTTTTTCCACTTTTTTAAACAAGTTTTGGTCACTTTTTTAAACAAATCTTGGTCACTTTTTTTCTTTGAAAATATAAATAATTTTTTTAAATTTTGTTCTCTCATGAAACTTATTGTAATACTGAAATATGTCTTTGTTTGTCACATTGTAAAAGTTTGTAATTCGAAAATCCTCCAAAATCTACAAAAACTCTAAAAATTCCCCAAAATACTCGAGATTGCTCCAGAATCTTCTGTGTACTTCTAGATTATCCGGGATTCTTCCATAATCTTTTACAGTTTTTTGGGTTCCCCTACAATAATCTTATAAAATCTTAAAGAATATCCTAAAATCCATTAATATTATGCAAAGTGTGCTAGAGTCTTCCAGAATCTTCTAGAATCCTCAATATTTTGAATTTTAAAATTTTCAGAATTCTGAAGAATCATTTAGAACCTTTCAAAATCTGCAAAAGATTCTCATACTCTTGAAGAATTTTTCTAGATTGTTTTCAGTGTTTTTCTAAAATTCTATAGACTTTTTAAAATTCTACAGGAAAAAATCTGGAAGATACTAGAAAATTGCAGAAGTTTATGGCAGAATTCTAAAGATTTTTGAGGATTCTAAAAGATTCTGAAACGGAGTAGAATATTTTTGAAAATTATAATAAATTTTGGGGTGATTTAGAAGATCTTAGAGGACACTGAAAAATTAAGGATATTATATAAGATTTAGATATTATATGAGATTTAGATATTATATATGATTTAGATAGATATTAGAAGATATTAGGTAGAAGATATTAGAAGATATTATATAAGATTTAGAAGATTTTAGAAGACACTGAAAAATTAAGGATATCTCTGTAAGAGTTAAAAAGATTCTGGAAGATTTTCTTAAAAGGTCCTAGAAAATGTTTGAGGATTTTAGAAGACTTTGGAAGAATCAAAAAGTCTCTGGAAGATTCTAAAAAAAATTCAAAAAAGAATTAGAAGATTCTAAAGGATTTTGAGCGATTTTAGAAGATTGACTGAATCTACAAGTATTTTGAAAATTTAAAATAGGTATTCTACACGATTCTGAGAGGTTGTCGAAAATTATAAAATTTATAAATTTATAAAGCACAAAATTTATCAAGAAATTTATAAAATTTTAGAGAGTTCCAATGATTTTGAAAGTCTAGAAATTTTTGGAGTATTTTTTAGATTCTAGACAGGAATCGGAAGATTTTTGACGATTTTTTGAAAGATTCTGGATAGTTACAGCAGACTTATTTCGGCAATTTGATTTGTTGAAATTGAAATAAAAATTCGTCAAATTCATACTTGATAATTCGGAAATCTAAATTCTTGTCCGCAGTTTTAGCAGCCGAAAATTGTTATATTTAAGAGATAGTTGTTCTTCCTTCTGATTAAACGAGAATGAAGTTTAAAATAAAATGATGAAATATGTTAATCAAATTTGAGTTTTCTTCATTTTACAGAAATTTCTTTTGAACTTACAGATGGTGTTCAAACAGTGTTTAAACAAATTTAACAGATGTGTCTGAAAAATTAACAGAAATGTCTGTTAGGTTAACATTTTTGAAGAAAAATTAGAATTCTATTGACCTAACTATGTATTATGCAGACACATCTGTTAAATTTAGAGACCATCTGTTTAACAGAAATTTCTGTAAATATAACAGAAAAGATCTGCTCTCTATTTTAGCAGATGACTTCTGTTAATTTAACTGATTTTTTTCTGTGTGAAAGAACTATTTTTTTCCGTGTACCTACAATACAAGAGTAAAGTAGCTTAGTATCTTTGCCAGTATTTACGAAGTAGGTAGATAATGTAACTTACCACGGAGGAGTATGCGGAAGCAAGGACACACCCAAGGAACGCGTTGGATCTTTAAACACGGTTCACACGCCCTCGCATCCTCGCGACTCGCTTTTATTTGCGTACGGACACGTCTCCTTACACGAGATTCTCTTTCTATTATGTATGTCGCATTCCCTGAATCGAATTAGAGGCGAAAGTCGTTAATTAAGAGAAACAATGCAGAATAGTGTAGAATTTTAGAGAGTTTCTCTTCTTCCGATTTTACTCCAGAGGATGCGCCCAGGTAAAATCATATCTTTAAGGATGCTGAGATCGTAAACTCAACTTCAAAATTAATCAGTTTTTCTCGTGGTTTATAAAATCAAAGAAACATAAGCGCACTGTAGGTTTGTAAAGGATCTTGAAAGAGAAACCTCGAGGAACCTTAGAAAAAAAAAATAGTTTCGGTCATAATTATTTTTATCTGACCTACATAAGAATTGAAGGAAATCTAGAATTAATGAAGAACAGTAAATTGTAGAATGGATTTATATTACAAAGCAGTTTCTTTATAAATTCGAAAAAGTAGGAAACTTTTGTAAAAGTAAAATGGAGCAAATCCAGGATAGGCATAAAAAATAAATTGACTTCTATTGATCACTGTACGACTCTCAATATACTTTCAGTAATTAATGAACTAACAAGAATGCGCATAATTCGAAACACAGACATTTTTTGCAAATAAGGCCTTTTCCGTAATCGTTACGGACAAGTATGTTAATTCGCGTCCGTTAACATCTCTCTGTGGAGGTAAGGAGTCATTGATTCGTCGGTACTAATCGTTGGACGTCTGGTTAATGGAAGTTCTACCGGTAATTATCTTGATTGGACACCTGAGAAAGTGCATGTGTCTAAACGACTTTTCTGTCGATCGTTTCGCGGTGGTGATACTGACGATGCTTATAATCAGACGGCATTTATAATTAAACGGCATTTAACTGTAATCAAATTAAATAGTCTGTGTACACTTACCATGAACCGTTAAAAAGGCCGAAACGATCCTTCGATCACTGAACACTTACTCTTGGAAAGAGAGAACGGTTTTATTGCTAATTTATTATGAAAATAATCCGCATTTCACTTTAATATTTTTCAATCTCCTTTTTGCTGAGCGATTACACGCCTCGGTGAATCGCTAAGTGAATTTATCAAGACGAATGATTTACAGCCAAGAAGATCTAATAATCAACCTTTTATTCACATTTACGCGAAAACTCCTGGATATATTGATAATTAAGAATCATTAAATTAATTTCCGATATTACATAAATCCTTTGATATTGTCTAATTTCTCTATGAAATTCTTCAGTTTTTGATTTTAATTAAGATTAATTATTACTGCCTTAAGACTAACTTTCCAATATTAAACATTTTCTATTTAAACTTTTTTATTCCTATTCTTAATTATTTTTAGTTTTCTATTAGTTAGAATATCGGATAGAAATAGAAATAAAAATCAGAATTGATAATTCTTTGACTATAAAATATATATGCAATTTAGTTTTTTCTATTTCTATTTAAATAGAGTTGTCAAAGTGATAAATATTTATGGAGGCAAAGATTGGGAAACCTCATTTTCTAAAAGGGGGTACTTTTTGCACTGTGAACTAGAATCTAATAGGTCAAACAGATGGATATTAGATACCTGCTCTTGTCTAACTTGGAGAAGTGCATTGAGATATCGATCGCGTTCGACTTTGAAGAATTTCTTTAGAAGCTAAGATAAACTAGCCATTTGAAATTCAGTCTCTTGTCAAGTGAATATTTTCAAATTAGAAAATTCGAATAAATATTCTAGAATGTAACATTCACTCACAACCAGAAAAAAAATTAGTTGATTCAGTCGAATCAAGTTTTAGTTAAACAGACTAAATTCGTTTAATTCGTTTGATTAAATGTTAGTTTCATTGTTTATTTTACAGAGACTTATTAACTTTTGTGGAGATCTAGAATAAACATACTAAAATTATGTAAGGAAAAAAAACTTATCGTTTTCTCCTCGAATTAAAATATTTGAATAAAAAATATATTTTTCGTGAAGCATACTTTAGAAAAAAATATTTCGAGTCATAATTATTTATAACAAAATAGTTACTTGAATTATTAACAATTCTATTTGGTATGCTTCTATTGGAATTATTTTATTCAGGAATTGTACATCTTGCAATTTAGAAAATTTCTTAAATAAAAAAATTTAATAAAAATGTACCAAAGAGGGTTTCAAAAAATCATTCAAGGTTCAAAATAAGCAAGTGATCATTAAAATGGAACAAAAATGTTTTTTTTCTAAAGTACGCTTCGGTTTCTCTTTCAAAATTCGTTACAAATAATTCTTGATATATTTTCCTTGATTTTATTAATCATTGTAAATATTTGATTAATTATTAACTCGACTATATGAAAAATATCCTTAAAATGAATTCCAAATTAAAGAACTCCGAGCTTACTAAGCTCTATCTCCCTTATAATCAGTTTAGCACGTTGTCATCAAATTATGAAAAAGATGAAGAGGCATTTCTATACTTTTTTTTGAAGGACATACTGAAATGAATAAAAAAAGCTTATCATTTACTCTTTGGATTACAATTGTTGAATAAAGAATATATTTTGAATGACATCATTTGGTTATAGCTTACACAGTAAAAAAGAATACTTAAAATTGTTGCACCATAAAATGGTTTGGATTAATTTTAGTAAAATTCGTCTGGATTTAGGCAAAATTGATTTAATTTTAAGTAAAATTTGTCTGAATTTAAGACTCAATTCTGAAATTCGGGCAAGGGGATATGCTTAAATTACGTACCAAACAAAATAATAAATGTCACATATCCATCTCTCTCAATCTTTCGATAATTATATTTTTATCTCTGTCATATTTATTCTTTTGTTTGTTACGTAATTTATGTATGTCCCCTAACGTGGTATTAAATTGACATTAATATTGCTTAAATTAAGACAAAATTTTACTGAATTTAATCTAAACCATTTTAAGGTGTAACAATTTTAAGTATTTTTTTTACTGTGTAATATTTGATATAAGGGGGATGGAAAGAACGAAGTAGAAAAAGAAGAGCTTGGAGAGAAAGGACAGGAAAATAGAAAGAGGAAGGTGAGGACGTCTTTATCGAGGTTCAGGGTGCTCGTAAAGTGCTCCAAACGTCTGCTTTCACGAAAGAACTCCTTAGGCTAAGTTACACGTCCGCTAGTCGATCTTAAGCCGGTCTAAGCACTGTATTAGCGTGTGTTCATGAAAGAGGAAAAACGAGGCTCCACCCTCTCCCTCAGATTACCTTGCCACCATGATCTTCCTTGACTCGACGGGTTGCCAACATAAATCGTAAATCAGATCTGGGAAAATTTACAGTGTCGTTATTCTAGTCACTAGTCTTCTTGTCGTGGGGTGTCCCACACCGACCCATGAGAAATAATGCTATCGGGTTATTCACCAGTGACAGTTTTACTTTAAAAACTTTTCTCCAGCCTCACGTCTAATCAGTCAATTTTTTCCTTTTATGGCTACAAATTAATGAAGAAAATGTTCAAAATTCAAAATGGTTCAAATTGGAATTTTTTACTACAGTTTAAAATCTGTCTTTGATTCAAGAAAAAAAACGAGAACCTGGAAACCATCTTGAATTTTGGAAATGTTCTTCAAATTTGTTAGTCTGGGAAATTTAAGGATGCTCTTTCGGTAAAGTCAAGTTTAAAATTATCAAAATTTGACAATCTTGACAAAGTTTCAAATCTTATCTTGCCAAATCTTATCAAATTTTTTGGTAAATCTTGCAAATTAAAAAATTCCCTTAATAACTTTAATAAAAACATACCAAAATGAATTGGTAGGTTTAAAGAATAAAATGATCTAACGAGCATTACCATTTAATAAAAACTACGACTTTTTTTTTAAATACAAGATAAAAATGAAAATACCAATATTTATTTCGAAATAAACAATTGTGAACCAAACTATATTTTTTCTAAAATAAGCTTCGGTTTCTCTTCTAAAACTCGTTACAATTAACCATGGACTTTCGTCAAGTTTTCGTCAAATTTTCATTTTTCGTCAATTTTATAAGTCGTGATGAATATTTGATCAGTTTTGCGCTTGACTGTATGAAAAGAACGTCCTTAACCCTAGATAGTTACACCTCTTTTTTCGAACGAGACCGTCACACTGGGTCACTATGACCCAAGTCAATTTTTGATGAGTTGCAGTTTAAAAACTAACAGTTTTATTGAATTCAAAAAAATCCTGGGATGAAGTTTAAATATTTTAGACTGTATTATCATTAAGATAAAATAAAAATTAAAGTGGCATTATGTTTTTAAAAATTCTTGAAAAAGTCAAATTTTTCAAAAAAATTTTTTTTTCACGAAAACCATTTTAAATTATTATTTTTTAAATTCTCTTAGCTGGAAATGTAGAATGAGACATTTTCGGAAGGAAAAAAATTTCAGGGTCATACTGAACCAGTGTAACTGTCTAGGGTTAATCATTGAGAAGGAAAAAGATTTGCTGAAGTGATGATTTTTATTGTTTTTTTTTGTTCCTCCGGAAGCTGTAGTTACTTTTTGAAACTTAGAGTCTTTAGCATGAAAATGAGTTGTTTTATAATCATTTCGAAGTGCAAATATATAAGGCTTGATGAATTGAGAAAAGTTCGAAGAAAAGAGAATTTAGAAAATGTTCTAAAGCTCATAAATTATTTATTGACCTCTCAGTGTCGGGGGAATTTTTTCTCACGTTTCCTGATTTTCGACTTTCGCGTCAACTCGCATATAAAGCCTTAACGCGTGACAAGTTCCAACTTATAGACTACAGAGAACGGCTTCTAAGCATAAACGCAGAATTCAGGATGCGACCCAGATCCCAGGAAGGCTCGAGTACTCACCTGCGCTCTGATCAAGTTTCGCCGTGACCAATCGTTAATTATTTATCGAGCTTATCGGTGATCAATGGGATTCAATGCTCTTGTGGGACGCTTCTAACGACGAATCGACTGCATAAGGGGTGATCAATTCCTCACAAACTAGAAAAGGAAATCTCGATTTCTCGTCTCAGATTACAACAGATTAGACTTAGGTAAATAAATTTTCTATTAGTGACAAATAGGTTTTATTGCACTCAAGTTTCTCATCCGTATAATCGACCTGAAGTACATTTTTATTACCTTAGACTCTGATCTAATAGTAACTTTAGGGATGTTCATTCCGTACAGTAAAACTAAATATTAACCAATCTTTATATTGAGTTATAAAATCAACAAAAGGGACCATATTGTTATTGCAAAGAATTTTAGAAGAGGAACTGAAGCATATTACCAAAAAATTGTTTGAGTCATAATTGTTTATTTAAAAAGTCATTATTATATTTATGTTTTTTCCTTTGCTTTAGGTAAAAGTCGTAATTTTCATTCAACTTCAATTGAGCGGCTGAAAGTAAAAACGGGACAAAAAAAGTTTGTGAGTAAAAATGGAACATAATTTTTTCGTAGTAAAAAGGGAACAAACAAATCTGCCAAGTAAAAACGGAACAAAATTTCTTTAGAGTAAAAATGCGACAAACTAATTCTCCAAGTTAAAACAGAACAAACGAGCGCACGACTGGTGGGAGGGGATACATCCCCTCTCACCAGCCGTGCGTCGAATCAGTTAAAAATATCACTTAACTTAGAAAAAAGAAACAACGTTTGCAAAAATGCAAAATTCCCACTTTTTGGAGAAAGTGGCCACGAAATAAATCAGGGCTTTCCCAATAATTAAAAATTTTCCTTCTTTTTGCAGGGGATGTTTGCTCAGAACCTCCTTGTTACAAAAAAACGTTTCCTGGACCGCAGGATCAATTAAGAATATCAGTAAAATTAGAAAAAAGCAACATCGGTTGCAAAAATGACAAATTGTTACAAAAAAACGTTTACGGACAGCAGGATAATTTAAAAATATCAGTTAACTTAGAAAAAAGCAACAACGGTTGTAAAAATGCCAAATTTCCACATTTTGGAAAAATTGGCACACGAAATAAATCAGGACTTTCCCAATAATTACAAATTTTCACTTTTCTTTGCTCCGGATGTTTGATAAGAGTCTCCTTGTTACAAAAAAATGTTTACCGGACCGCAGGATCAGTTAAAAATATCAGTTAACTTAGAAAAAAG
Organism: Euceroptres primus; assembly: GCA_037177015.1. NCBI lineage: Eukaryota > Metazoa > Arthropoda > Insecta > Hymenoptera > Figitidae > Euceroptres > Euceroptres primus. The sequence goes on from JBAGKK010526421.1 coordinate 19,258, forward strand.
CAACAACGGTTGTAAAAATGCCAAATTTCCACATTTTGGAAAAACTGGCACACGAAATAAATCAGAACTTGCCCGATAATTAAAATTTTCCCTTTTTCTTTACGGGGGCTGTTTGCTCAGAGTCTCCTTGTTACAAAAAAAATTAGACCGCAGGATCAATAAAAAATATCAGTAAACTTAGAGCGTTTGTTCCCTTCTTACTCGGAGAATTAGTTTATTGCATTTTTACTCTGAAGAAATTTTGTTCCGTTTTTACTCGGAAGATTTCTTCGTTCCGTTTTTACTCCGAAAAATTTATGTTTCATTTTTACTCACAAACTTTTTTTTCCCCATTTTTACTTTCAGCCGCTGAATTTCCGTAGCTCATTTTGTTCTTTAAAGAATTCTTTACAATTCTCTTTGGTATGTTGTTACTAATATTTATTATTTGGCGTATTGTTTAATTTGCAAGATATTTCTATAAATAATTTCTGAATTATTCAACGAATAATTTCTATAATAATTTCCGTGTAATTTCTAAATAAAATAATTTTAATAGAAACGTACCAAATATAACTGTAAATTTAAGGACCAAAATGAGCTAGGTATTGAGAATTGAAATTTAATGAAAATTATTGGTGTCAGGCGAAGGAAAAAGCACAAATATCCAAATAAGCATTTTTAAGAAAACATTTATGACCCAATCTATTTTTTTCTAAAGGAGCCTTGAGTTTATATTTCAAAATTCGTTAAAAATAATTTTGGATTTATTCTCCTTGATTTTATACATCAACATGAAGATTTTATTAATTTTGAGGTTGACTCTACTGCACGTCCTTAAGATATGCATAGTAAAAATCAGAATTAATCAATTTGCTATATAGATTTATAAAGTCTAGGAAAATATAGAAATTTATTTTCACGAATTTTAAAAGAAAATACTTTAGAAAAAATATTTTGGGTCACGATTATTTGTAAAAAAAAGTTGTTTAGATTTTTGTGTTTTTCTTGAATTGGAGACAAAAGTCATAATTTTTATTCAATTTTAATTTTGAGGTTGACTGTAAGAGGAGTACATCCCTAAGATGTTCACAGTAAAAATCAGAATTAATCAATTTACTATATTGATTTATATTATAAAGTCAAAGAAAATAAAGAAATTTATTTTCACGAATTTTGAAAGAAAGTACTTTAGAACAAAATATTTTGGGTCACGATTGTTTTTTTTTTAAAGTTGTTCATATTTTTGTGTTTTTTTTTGTGTTATTTGAAATAAAAGTCGTAATTTTTATTCAATTTTAATAGTTAATAACTCTTTTCATTCTTTAAAACATGATCTACAACTTTATTCCGTACGTTTCACTCCAATTGTTTGATTAAGGCATTATACAATTATTATTCGTTTTTCAGAAAAAAAACCAAACATCATAATTAAATCCAAATCGTACCAAATAGAATTGGAAAGAATTTTTTATGATTGAGAAAGAGATATTGATCATTGAAATTGATCAGAAAAAAAATTTGTTGTCAGTACGCTTTGGTTTCTCTTTCTTTATTACAAACAAACGTGAGCTTATTTAATTAATTTAATTATTGATTAATGATTAATTTTCAACTGGTCTTAAATGATTTCTAAATTAAAGAACTCGAGTATTCTGAATTATAAGTCAATCAGAGCCTTCTAAATTGTTCAAATATATTCATTATTACACTCAGAGAAATGTCCTCTTGCGACAAAAAGATGTTTCTTAAAACAAATGGAATTTCCTCTTAAATTTGAGATTAAGAGGATGTTCATTTGTCTCAAAAGGAATCCTTTTGCAGCAAACATAAGCAAACATAGTCCTCTTGTGAGAAGCCTCACCTATTGAAGTAAATTCAAATTCACGTGGTTCAAGACAAAACACGCAAGAGGACGATACTTTTGTTTCAAAACAACTGTTTCTCTGAGTGTTAATTCAAAAACAACGAAGCGGCATTTCTATATTCCTTGTCTAAGTAGTATTTTCTAAAACTCTTTTCAAATATAGCTGAGACAGCTAATGTAAATATAGCTAATGTAATCTAGTCTATCGGCTTAGTTTTTCTAAAGAGATTTTGTTTCCTGAGTTTTATAAACAAAAATTTAAAAACCCAAACTCTGAAGGTTTTAGTTTTTGGTAATGAAAAAGTTGTCCTTGATAATCATTCAATTTCACGGTTCATGACTTGTAGTCAACTTGCAGGACTCCTTGTATAAATGAGACACTCGGAGTGTGCAGGGCGTTAATTGCAAGCTCCCTGATTAATGAGAGAATAAGCGAGGAGATCACGAGGCCTTCGAGTCGAAAATGTTTCGCCTTCTCGAATGGTAATTAACGCGAGTCACGCTTGTGGAGCTCTTTAGCAGGATTGAGCCGTGAATCGCTTGAATGTTGGAAAAGATTAAGTATATTTCTGTTCCTTATATTTCGCTGCGGACCGTCTACTGAACTTTTCATTTCCTTTAACCTAGCCTTTCTGACCTTTAATATGACACTAATTATACTTCAAGATTTAGTGGCCTACTCCACCTTACATAAAGTGCAACACCAAAGTAGTATTAATAATACTATCTAACAGTTTTCGATCTCTATAAATTATTAGTGTAATTAAGCCAAGAAATGAAATAAAAAATAATACTTTCAATATTGAAAACTTTCTGAATTATGTGTTTTGAATATATTCTTTTTTTTTTGTTGGGTGACTGAGTACGATTCTATCAGAAAAACTTATTTTTTCTAGAACAGTGTCAAAGTCTGGGTTTAATGTCTCTGTTTTTTTTTTGTATTTGTACACAGATAAAAGAAATTGTACGCAGATATTTTTGTGTGTATATACACAAATATGTGAAATGTGAAATGTACACAAATATTTTATATTTGCACACAGATAAAAGAAACCAAATTGTGTAAAAATACCATGAAAAATATTACTACAAGGTTTCAACATGTTTCGAAGCTAATTTAGACTTCCTCATCAGGGAAAATTTATAGGAATCTGAGGGTTGATATTTTTAAAAAAATTATATTTGTTGAAAATATTTTCTAAAAAAATTAAAATTCATTCTGTAATAAAATCTCTCTTCTTGTGATGTCTCTCAAGTTTCTTCTGTGACTAAAGATGAGTAGTGGCAAAAATATATAGTAAGGTCCATTCGGAAGGAGATAGTAAAGTGAGATAGCAATATCGAATCACATTAGTTTCATAAACATCTGTCTCACAACTGTCTTCTTCCAAATAAACCTTACTGTACATTGAAAATGATAAAGAAAATAAATGGAAAATTTAAAAGAAAATAATAAAGGTTCAACTTATCCCTTAATATTTCCAAAAATTAACTTAATGTATAAAAAATCTAACCGACTAAATCTGGAGAAAATCAAAGTCTGTGACGAAATTTTTTTAAAAATTGTGTCACAAATAGTCGGATTTTTCTGGATATATTGTTATGAAGACGACTATGACTACAAACTATCAGTTAAATTTATTTCATAATTTTTTGCCTTCTATTTTCTTTCCTCTTTTTTTGTGATCTTTCATTCTTTTGATTTTGTTTAGATTTAGTCGGTTACATTTTTGATACTTCTTCTTAGACGTTAAGTTTTTCGCCACATCCAGGCAATATTAATTACACAGTCTAAATGACATGAAAATTGTTTCCAGATCTCACATATCCAATAAAAATTTTATAAATATATTTTTTCCATTTTTTATTTTAAATAAATAAACAATTTTTATTATAGAGTATTATTTGTTGGGAATTAGTTTGAGGTTTCAAATCGACCTTGAAAGTGGAGTCATACAAGATTGTTAGAGAAATTCTGATGGGATTCAAATATTGTAAGAGTGCATAAAATGCGATAGATGTGGTCCAATTTCTCCTCTTTCTCGTCTCTCACTCTCATTCTCTTATCTGTTGTTTCTTGTCTAGAACCGCAGCACGGCACCAGTCTGAATACGTGATTAATAAACGCCCGGTGAATGGCCAGTAAGATCTTTCCACTCGTAAATAGTAATAGGCATCTGTTAGCATGGGGGCGTGAGGCTCGCCACAGGGGCTTATTCGGTCGACTTCGCAGACTGACTCATCCTTATTGGAATTGAGTTCTCAAAATTACTGAAACATTAACGTCAAATCCTGATTATCCCCATTGGATATCGATATTCTACCTTAATCAGCTTCCCTTCCTCATCTCTTGAAAAACAATTTAATCGTTCCCTGTGAGTCAATTTAAAGAAGACCTGGTATCGAGGGCTTAACTACTACTGAATTCAGTTATACACTTGTTCCTGAATTCTTTTAAATTCTTTGAATTCTTTGAATTTTTTAAATTTATTTTGTATTTTTTGAATTATTTTTTGAATTCACCCTGTATTCCTATTTTTAATTCATCTTGTTTGCTTTGAATTCTTTTAAATTCTTTGAATTTGGTTATATTCATTTTGTATTTTTTGAATTCACCTTGTATTCTTTGAATTCTTTCTTGTATTCATCTTGAATTCATCTTGTATTCTTTGAATTCTGTGAATTTTTTGAATTCATTTTTTATTTTTTGAATTATTTTTTTGAATTCACCTTGTACACTGACTAACGGATTGACGGCACGGCTCGGGGGTAGAGTGTCATCGACCCAATTCAGGAGCGCGTATATAGTCTCTGAACGTACAAAAGTAAATACGCAGAGAGTCGTGATGTAAACAACGTCTGGCGGCCCTGACTGCCCGAGCGATGTAGGCCGGTCAAGGGGCGCTCGGGAGGGGGGGAGACAGAATCAGTGAAGTGTGAACGGTGCCATCGAGCTGTGTGCCGTCAATCCATTAGTCAGTGTAATTTATTTTCATTTTAAAGTAGCATGTCGCTGGTGTAACGGTCGTTTTGAGTAACGAAATCATAAAATGAAATGGGTGAAGTTTGCTTTTACTTTTTGTATCGATCGACAATTCAGTAGTTATAACCTTCTCAGTCACTTGTCTTCCTTGTTTTCAAAATAAATAGCCTATAACTTACATAAATTTTAAACAAAACACTAATAGTCACAGGCATTAAGTAAACGGTTTACATGAGTAATAATAAGTGTTTGATCACCCCAAGAAGCTGCAAGATCAATTGTAAATGATCTTCCTGTTATAGATAAACCCACTTTAGAAGAGTTGTTTGACCAAAAAGTGCTTCTACTACTAGTTGTCTGATCACAATTGAGACATTCTACTGATGATATATGATAGTTTTTCTGTTTCAATATTTTAATTATTACTTGAATTGTTGCCTGACTAAAAACGGTACATACAACTGATTTTTAATTAATTTTTATATTTATTTATATTTCACACATTTTGTTCGGACTCCAAGTTATTTCAGAATCATTTTTAAAGGAAGTTAGAGGAAATTTCTCTTTGGGGAAATTGTCTGACAAAAACACATTTATACTACTGAATGACCAAAAAATTGGATAAACTATGACCCCATAGCCAATGAAATATAAAAACAGAGTACGTTTAAAATAAATAGTATAAATAAATAGTATTTATTTTAAACGTACTCTGTTTTTGTGTGAAACTTATTACATTAAAATCCCTTCTTATAGTTAAGAAATAAATTTTCTTAAAAGGAATCGTCTGATCAGAAAGCGCACACACCACTAAATCTTGGGATTCATATTTTATAATATATTTCTGCCTCGTTATTATTCGGGAGTAATTCTTCTTCTATACAATTTTCTCTTTTTGTAAATGTGTTTTTTGTTAGAATATCTATTTTAATAGAAGAGTTTCCTGGCAAAAAAGTGCCTCTAACAGGGTAAGAGGACCAATTCTTGGTATCCTTAGCCTAGTTATTGGCACCCCAAAATCCAAAGTTAATTTGATTAATTACACGACAAGTATATAATTGCAGTGGATAACTTACATATAATTTATATGTAAAACCAATCAACAAGTTAATTTTGCTAGTTTTTTTTCCAGTATCATTCTACCTGAATAAAGACGATTTATAGTACTGATTTTTAATTTTTTTTATATTTATTTATATTTTATACATTTTTTAGACTTCAAAGTTATTTATGAATCATTTGCTTCCTCATAAAGGAAGCTTTGTAATGATGAAAATTTTCGAATCTCATTCTTTGACATTTCTCGACTAAATTCGACCCCGGGAATCCGAAAATGAGGTTTTTTTTAAAAAATGTCCGTGTGTGTGTAAACGTGTGTATGTCCACAATACTTTTTTAATCTTATCTTGCAAACGAATTGATCTAGGATCACGAAATTTTTAGGAATTATAGTCCCATGCGATGTCCAAAATTTGTCCAGTTTTGAGTTTGATTAGATAAAAGAAATATATTTTTTTTATTTTATATTTTTCTCAAAAATCGTATTAGATGTTTTTTTCAATTTTGGTTATAGCGAGAAAAATTTGCTTCAGATTTGGTGGTTGTACTGAAATACACGTTTTTCTACCAAAAAAATTGAGATTGATTGATTCAATATTTTGATAACATTACAAAAAGTAAATTTGAAAAATTCGAAATTTGCAATAATTTTTATAACAGTTTTTTAAGTAATGAAAGACTTTCAATACATCATTTTTTTAAATACGGGGTGATATTTAGTTAATAAAAATCAATAGAATGTTTGTAGTCATCTTCAAACAAAATATTCCCTCGTCTAAAATTTTTGAATTTTGGATATTTCCGTTCATAAAACTTTTTTTCAATTTCGAAAATATAGCAATATTGTAAGTACTAAATTTATTCCTTCTGAAGAGACGAATTTATTTATTTTAAAACCTTTTATGGCCTACTGTATTTATGATAGATAAAATTAAAATTTTTTAAATGTTTGTATCGGAAAAAGATTTTCAATTTTGGGAATATAGCGTTGAAGCAATATAGTCGACGGACCTATTAAAAAACCTTTTATGACTAACCACAATTATATAACTTATATAAAGCCTAAATATTAAGCGTATGAATATCCATGTGTAAAAAATTAAATTATTATGAAAATAATTTATTAATAAATTAAGTGAAATAATTTTTACAGTTAAATTTCCATTACTACGTAGAATCGAGATAATTATTGCTTCCTTTATGAGGAAGTAAATTTATTTGATGACTCGATATGAGAAAGCACAATGTTTATGAACTGAACACAATAAATATTACATTCTACTTTCTCGGTCGAAAATTTTGTTCTTTTTGCCCGGCAGAAACCCATTTATACTAATAAATGTCTGACCAAAAATTGGATAAACTACTTATTTCATTCATTTTCTTTTCCTGTGTCAATTTTTATTTTCAAATCTCTTCTAATTGTCATGAATTAAATTTTCTTAAATTCACTATCTGGCCAAATAGTGTACGTGAATAGTGAAAGGTCAAAGGAAATACATTTACATACATATATATTATCAGGTACTTGAAACATTTAGTAAACTCTTTCAACAATTTAACTCCAAATTACTTAAACTTCGTTTAAGTTATTTGTTGCCTGCTGAAAATTATTATTTGGAGACAAAATAGCTTATGATATAGATCTGTTATTATTCAGAAACTTTTTGTTCTAACTTTACTCCATCAGCTGCAATGTAAATGAACGACACCAAGTTTTGCTGCCCTTTTAGTGAAATTCAACTCGGAATAATTTATTCTTGTATATTTTATGCGAGGAAGAGTAGGGTATAATGGCAAACTTCAATTAAAAATGGTTTTAATAGAGAATTTTCATGAGCTTTTTACAGATTTTTATTTAATACTTAAAAGTCAAAAGATGAAATATAATAAGGGTAAAAATGTTATGTGTAATAGGTGAGAAATAAATAGGCAACGTAATAGTTGCGATAGTATTGCAAACTGTTTTTTTGTAATAATATTTATTTTCAATGTTCAACAAATTGTCGAGAGAACGAGAAGAAATTAAAAATAATTATGAAAAATCACAACAATTACTTGGAGAAGCCTTGAATGTAAGATAAAGCAGTGAAATGAAAATAATTCAAATTTTAAAGAATTGGTACTAAGATTATAATTACTGTCTCAATAATAGTATTCTAATGATAATTAATAATAATTCAATATATTTTCACTCGATTTATGTAAAAAGCTATAAAAACTTTAGCTTGTCTTCATAAACTTTCTGCACAATTTGATGAGAGCTGAAATAAAGTGATTATTAAAAACTTTCTTGGTCAACCCACAGATTAATGACAGAGTGGTGCAATTGCGAATTTACAGCAATGAAATTTATGAGGACCGTCGCAGGTGTGCCATACGTATTTGGAAGCGCGTAAAGTACGTGAGTGCAACTCACGTATTGTGGTCTATTAGTTAATTATCTGACTACAGAGAGCTTATCTTGATACTATACAGTATTCATGCAATCTGTTGCATAACAAACGCACTCGAATGTATACCCAAAATTCAACTAAGTGCAAACATGATCAAATTCAAACTTACTAAAATGGCTTTGGTAATCAACAGAATAATTAATCCTATTTTTTAAATTGATATATTAAACTTCCAATTCTGATGTAATGCAAACTTGTCATTACCATTCGGAATTTTCCGATCAGGAGTGACAATGTGTAGAGGCAATCAATGTTTTAGTTGAGATTGGTAAACGTTTAAATTTGAACTCTGTTGATGAAAACCTTTTAAACTTTCGACAAAGCTAGAATTATCCGAAGGAAAATTACTATAAACATTAAGGAGAATGGGAAAAGTAACTTATCTAATTGTAGGTAAGTAAATTTTATTAGAAACATAAATAAAAGATGAAAATAAAGAGATCCAAAAATTAAAAATTTTTTATTTTCGGCCAACCCTAATACATAGGTCATATATTTTGGACACCATTTTGTGTCATCACAAAAAATTAAAGAAAAAGAAGATAAGCATATCTTTGTCATATATTACATTCAGCTTTTACAATATTGAACTACTATTTATTTTTCTTTGTTATTTATTAAATTATAATTTGAAGATTATCAATCTTTCATTAATTTTCCCTTGCGCAGAGGCACTAGTAATTTGTGACAAGTGACTTATAAGTCTGAAATTAAATTCAAGAAAGTGTAAGAGTCCTTTATCTGTGAAAAGATATTGAGTAAGCTCTCATTATAGCTATGGCATTGCATACTAAAATTTTAACTGTGTTTTACCATCCGGAGAGAACGAAGCTCTGTTCTTGAGTCCCAATTAAATCGTAGAAAATTCCCCGTCATATCTTGGCTTGGAATAATCGGCCCTTAAACTTCTTAGGAAAAAACGAAGCTTTACTCCCTAGAGAAACCACCAGAAATTATTGAACCATTTGTGCTTCTTCGCCACAGCGCTTCGATCCATCGGGCGCCAGGGATAGCATTAAAATAAAGTGGATTCGATATCGGTGGGCATAAAGAAGTTAATTTAAATCCATGGAATATCTTTCAAGGATATACCGATGGAATTTTCCTCCACTAGCATCGTCATCGTGCCAAGAAAGACAGAATGCAAGATGGATTTAAATCAAGTTATCTTCTTAGGCTACTTCTCTTTTTAAATAAGACACTTTGTTTTAAGGGTTTGTTGTTCTCAAGACTGTCTCTATGATTTTCAAATTGGGAGAATTCTTGATCCTATTTATGATTCTATGAAATTAGTTTATCACTAAATTAATTAATAATAATAACAATTTTGTTCCAAGTCGAAGAAAAAACAAAGTGTTTTTTTAATCAGAATTCTGGTAAAATCAAAATCATTTTACCAAATAAACATTTTTTGGTTTCTGAAAAAAAGGAATCAAAAACCAGAAAATGTTTATTTGATGAAATAGATTGCGGCATTGCACTTTCCACTAAAAATTGTATTTTTTGATTTAATTAGAACGCGAATTTAAAAATAAGTAATTTTCCAATAATTCGTTTAGTTTAATATCGCAAAGTTAAGCATGCGAAAAGTTAAGTTAAGCATGCGAAAAAAGTGTACTAAAAGTCCACTTTTTGTTTTTCTAAGATATTTTCAAAGAAATACTGTAACTTAAAAACTAAGTGCAATTAAATGAAATTCAATAACTTTGTTGTAGTCAGTCAACATCTGAACTAAATATAAAAAAAGCTTTTAAATTTCCACCTATATCGCAGTAATTAATAAAGTTAAAATGGACTTATTCAGTTTTGATAAATTGTTCTCAAATGCATGGCGTTTTCTCCAACGTAAAAAATTAAATTACGTTTGTTCGGTTCAATATGACTATTGGATGTTTAAATAAAGCCGCCAGGAAGTTTTTTTTTGTAAAAAACTGCAATTTAATCAACTTAATAAAGTATATTTAAAAAAAAAATTCTCCGATCGGACTCTAACTTAGGCAAAGTGCAGTCCTATTGGATGGTAGTTTGTGGAAAAAATTTTGCCAATAGGACAAATATTTACCGAGGAGGAGGGGGTGATATTTCTGGGGTTTTTCCGGATAAAAAATGAGAGTCAAAACATTTGATTTTTTCGAAAAAAGATACGTTTTTTTGCAATTTGTTTGATCTTGAAAGAAAGCTCAGGTTTTTTCCTATAAGACCGTGTAGGTAAAAAAGTAGACCTAGAATTTTTTATTTATGAAAATCAGTATAATAGTATATTATGCACCTAAGGGGAGAAGAGGGACTTTTTCGACGAGTGTACGTTATCAGCCTACGACTATACTGAAAACGTACACTCGTCGAAAAAGTCCTTCTACCCCTTGGCGCATGCGATATTTTTTATAACAAATGCACGATTTCTGCCCACATTTGATTTTGAAACCTATTGTCACGGAATAGCCTATTGTTATGGAAATTTTCGTATCAATAGGCAACCGAAATTTCCTAAGAGTTTTTACGGTGAGGGGGTTATTATTGCAACATGCGAGCTTACAGATGTATAATTTTTCATTATTTATATATGACGTCACTTTTTACTCCCTAGGGAGTGAAAAGTAGAGGTTCAGCCCCGCTTAATAGGCATGAAAAAGGGCTGAAATCATGCATGTGTTATAAAAAGTAGTTTTTTCGCGTATACCATCTATTTCGATGATTTTAAACAATTTTAATGTTAATAAAATATTTTTTTGTCCGACCCCCCCTGAAAACCCTCCTTTAGGTGCCTGCTTAGCCAGCGTGAATTTGCTAATTTCAGTCCGATCAAAACACCGCCATTTAGAAAATGGTACCTGTTCCTAAAAGTTTGCCTAGCGAAAGCTTCGGATTGAAATTCATTCTGAACCAATCCGAAATTTTCCGAATCATTCGAAAAAAGAGTCAAATTTTTGAAGGTTAAATATTTATATTTTGAAAAAATACACATGACTAATCGAAAGAGCTTGAAAAGAATTTCTTATTGCTATTGAAGGAGTCATAAATCTTCGAAATAGATGGTATCCATACAAAACCCAGAAATTTCACCCCTTTCCCGCCGGTAAAGATTCGTCCTATTGGCAACATTTTTTTTCCACAAACTACAATTCAATAGGACTACACTTTGCCTAAGTTTGAATCCGATAGGAGAACTTCGTTTTTCCGAGTGGGTACACTTCACAAATAATCACTTAAATATAAGATTGAATTTTAAAATATAGTTTTCTTTGTCAATTTCAAAGTCAACAATCATATTTTTTAGAAATCTAAGAAAGTTGTTATAATTCTCGTCGTTAATTTTTCATTTTTATTGGACTCATGCAGTTTTTATAAAGTAGTACATTTTGCATAAAATCTTGTGCAATCTTATGCAATCTTGCAATCCCTACGCAATATCATGAAACCTCATGCAATCTCACGCATGATTATTTTTTTACACTATAAAAAATTTTTAGGAAATTTTTCCGAAAAAAGTTAGCCAGCTTATAACCCGAATATTTTTAAATTTTTCCTAATGCATTCGGAAATAATTCCGAACTGTAGTTGCAGATATATTCATACAATCTCCTAAGCTTTTCGAACTTTTTCCTAACTTTTCGGAAATTAACCAGTATACTCGAAAAGTTTTCCAATATTCTCGGAGAAATTACCCATTTTGCTCGGGAAAACGTATATCCAACTTTTTTCGGAAAAATTTCATACTATTTACTATTAAAAATTTCCAAAATTTTTTCAGTGAATTTCAGTGAATTCAGAGAATAGGTTAACGAATTTCAATTTTGTGCAACCTTATGCAATCTTGTGCAATCTCATGCAATCTGTATGCAATCTATGACAATATTTTGCAATTTAATGCTATCTTCTGCAATCTCTTGCAATTTTTGGCAATATCATGCAATCTTTAGGAATATTGTTAATCTTGCAATATCTTGCAATCTAGTACAATCTCATGCAATATTTTACAAACTAGTGCAATCTCATTCAATCTCATGCAATCTCATGAAATCTCAGGCAATCTCATGCAATCTTTCGCAATCTCACGCATTTTTTTCAAACTTCGAAAAATCTTGAAATCTCATGCAATCTTAAAATCTGTTGTACCAAGAAAAATTCAAGTAATTAACCCCTTGAATACATTTTTTCTTAGAAAATAAACAGGGTATTTTTTACATTCTCATCATATGAGAAGGTATTAGATTTGTGTAAAATTTGACCCCCCCCCCCGTTTTTGTCAAAT
>JBAGKK010526422.1:0-12862 GCA_037177015.1 Euceroptres primus
AATAAATATTTTTTAAATTATGCAGTCAGAATCACAAGTAGTTGCTTAAATGCTTTTAAAATCTGAAGAATAAAAAATAAAATATAAGTATAATCCCGATCCTAAATAAAATTCCCGGATTTTTTTCGGTAAAATAAAATTCCCGGGGTTTTCCCGGTATTTCCGGGTAAAATAAAATCCCTGGGTTTTTCCCCGGGTTTTCCCGATTTCCCAGTCCGCTAGACACCCTGTGATTTGAAGGAGTAAGTTTTTTTTGGATGCATACTTTTGTAAACTTCGCAATTGTTACTTACGTTTTATTAATTTTCATGCTCTTTAATAAATATATTTTTAAAAATTGCAAACTTGCGAAATTCCTAAGACGGACTCTGGTAAGGCTAGAAAACTGCTGATAGAAGCATAATCTGCCTTATCTGTGAATTATCGACGGTACACCGAAAATACGCCAGATATTTAAATTTCCACCATAATTCGTACCTTTACTACCCCTTTGTTGTCTTTTGAAGAAGTTGAAGAAGAAATTTTTAAAAATATGTTGTTTATTCACTTTATATCAGTAGCTTATTGATCTACATTTGTCATTTTATAAGTTTTTATAAATATTAAGTTTGTGATCTTTGTTAATACTTGCTTTCTGTTGGACTTTATTTAACGATTATTTTATGTTTTATAATGAATTTTGCACGAATAATAATAATTATATTATTATATATACAAATAATAATTATAAATATTAAGTTTGTGATCTTTGTTAATACTTTCTTTCTGTTAGACCTTATTTAACGCTTATTTTACGTTTTATATGGAATTTTGCATGAATAATATGGCATAAATGTACAGAATATGTTTAAACAGAACGCTACGAGCTACGAATTAAATTCATCAGTATTTAGTGTTTAATTACATAACTTTTTTGATTTTTAAAAGTGGCCCGCAGTAGGATACCGGGTTGTATAAGACGGGAAAAATACATATTTTTTTCAACATCGAAATTTATTATTGCCTTTTAACCATTTTTTGGCCATCCCAAAAAATCCTTAGTTCTTACGACTATCTCAAACCATCTTCAGAATAAACATCAACCTGCGAACTTTTATGACACATTTTGATGCAATTTATGTTATAATTAATGTTTCATCAGATGTTTTATTTAAATGAATGAACCGAATTCAGTTCTTCTATAACGTTCTAACAATCTCTTATCACACAATATCAACTTATGAAACATAATTCAAATTCCCGCTGGGTTTTGCAATTCTAAATTACAGTTAATCTGTATTTTGAAAATATTTTCAATTGAATCAGTATTAAAATTATTTAATTACATATTTATTAAAACCGTTTTTAATTTTTCTTTCGAATTTTTCTGTTGGGAATTTTCCGGTGACTTTACAATAATGGCAATTTACTGTCGGGAATTTTCAATTCCGGTAATATTATAAACTGTCGGGAATTTTCCAGTGTCGGGAATTTTATGTTGTCGATTTTACAATGTCGGGAGTTTTATTTTTTAGGAATTTTGTAGCGTCGGAAATTTTCTTTGTCATGATTTTTTAGACGTCCCATTGTTTCGTTATAAGTGCCTTCTAATGAAATTGATATTATGATTTTCTCATTTTTTTTCACAGTAAATATAGATCATAAATTAATCAGGGATTCATAATCGAAGGTTGCAGCTCTGAAGGTTATATATTATACATATTGTACACATAATATGCTGAGCGTCTTGACGAATCCCCATGTAAAATATGATATTATACCCTTGTTTGGTAATAAATGATACTTTCGGTAATTAGCAGCTCCTTTCGAAGGGGAATCCCTTGCATTTGCAAGGGTAACGAACGTATCCGAAACCCCAGTTCTGGGTCCCTTTTTTAATTCTCCAAGTGTTAATGGGCCTCAAATCCAGCAGATGTGGCTCCTTATTGTTTAAAAGTGCATGATAACCTTAGGAAATTGCGCGCGAATCGTCGGAACGCGGCGTGACTGGGTTGACAGGCTAGCCAACAAAGAACGGAAGTATCAACAACAATGGTGAAGTCGTGAGACAATACGTCGAGGTTGTCAGACTGAAATCGAGATCTGCACGAAACAAGCGACTCCTCTCGTCTTGAAGAAAATGCAAATTTCTGAAGAAAGCGATTCTGGCGACAGTTTTCCTTTTGCAGTGACTTTTAGCCATGACAACGATACTCCAAGATTACAATACGTATCGACAATAGGAACCTCTTGAGGGTGTCATTCCTTTCTGTAGAGTTACAATGCCCAGGACTCGCGAAGATATATACGGACCCGACTCACGCCCTAAAAGTCCCATTGGACTCCATGTAAACTTCGGACCCTTAGCCCTTTTGGTCATTTTGATGTAATGCACCCTACCTTTTCAAATTTAAAGGCCTCATTGTCGTCGAGTCTCCAACAGATGATCATAATATTTCTGCTTGACATAACAAATTTCTTTGAGGAATTTAGGGATTTAGGGATCTTTCTCCAAGAATGAGCCATTAGTTTCAAATATGACTTTATTCATTGTGTTTGCTTTCAATATTTTTAGACTGGATCCTCTCTATGCAGATTTAACGCAAACAATTTTGATGCAGTTCCAATGTTTAGAAGGGAACACAGTAAAAAAAAAATACTTAAAATTGTGACACCTTAAAATGCTTTGGATTAAATTCAGTAAAATTTGTCTGGATTTAAGCAAAATTAATTTAGTTTTAAGTAAAATTTGTCTGAATTTAAGACTCAATTCTGAAATTCAGGTAACGTGGTATTAAATTAAGATTAATATTGCTTAAATTAAGACAAATTTTACTGAAGAATTTAATCCAAATCATTTTAAGGTATCACAATTTTAAGTATTCTTTTTTACTGTGAAAATATCCTGAATCCCAAAGTTTTCTGTATAAGCAATTGCTTTAAAATTAACTTCGATTACACCTGTGTGTATTTTATTTGATAAGTTCTTTATTAAATTATTATCCAAATTATTTATTTATCAGGGTGTCCAGCGAAGCTCAGATTTAAAATTCCCTAACTCTTCCCTGACTTTTTCCCTGAGTGTCCTTTATTTTCCCTGACTTTTTTCCTTCAGAAGTTTTTGCTTTTTTTGTATAATAAAAAATGAGAGTTTTATAGTATATAAAAAGACACAAGATTATACTAAAAAACACTATTTCTAGTTCTTTTCAATGAGAAAAAAACTTCCTGAGTTAAAAAAAAATTATTTGACATTTTCCTGATTTTTCCCTAATCAACCACTATTTTCCTGATCTTTCCCTGATCAAACACTATTTCTAGTTCTTTTCAATGAGAAAAAAACTTCCTGAGTTTAAAAAAAATTATTTGACATTTTCCTGATTTTTCCCTGACCAACCAAATTTCCTGACTTTTCCCAGATTTCCCTGACAGCCGAACCGGATACCCTATTCATTTATTAAAACAATTTTTAATATTTTTTTGGAAATTTTCCAATGTCGGACATTTTCTAGTACCGGCAATTTTACAGCGTCAGTGATTTTACAAATATTGGCAATTTTCTGTCGGGAATTTTCTAGTGTCGGGAATTTTCCAGTGTCGAGAATTTTGCATTGTCGGCGATTTTATAATGTGAGGAATTTTATATTTCGGCCATTCTTTTTTCGAGAATTTTGCAGCATCGGAAATTTTCTTTGCCGAGATTTTTCAGTCGTCCCGAAACAATGCCTTGAATGAAATATATATTTTTCTGTGTTCACAGACATGGAAGTATTGAATTCGTCCTATAAAATAGGTAGGAATGAAGAATTCCATCAAACCAGTCTTAGTAGACTGTTGGCTTAAAAAAAAAAGTACCAAAATAAATAAATAAATCGTACCGAAGGTAGAAGAAACGATTGAATCCGTAAAATAATTATTTCAGAGATTGTGAATTATTATTTGAGTGAAAGAGCAGTGTTATTCTTTCAAGTAAATAGAAATTTGTGCTAAAAATTAGGAAAATTAAGAAAATTGACGTGAAGGAATGTGATTGCAAATACATAAAGGGAATATTTTCTTGATCCAAGGAAATGTACATCATCTCAAATCAAAGTTTTTTCAATTCAAAATAATTGCGAATTCTTGCTTGTAAGAAGTATACGTGTCCATAGTACATTTTAATAAATATAAACTAAAATAAATGATAGTTGATTAAAAGAAATATACTTTAAATTCAACCAAATGTGTAAAAAATAAAGCAAGAAAGAAAGAAAGAAAGAAATAACACAATAAAGAAATATTTCCTCGCGTCAAAATTGTGAATATTGGAAGCAAAAAAATATTCCAATGATGATTCAAATAAATATTTCTTTATCCAAAAATCATGATTGACAGATAGAGCTTCGAACACGTCACCTAATTACAATTTTTTTTTCTGTATAAACAGAGTTTTTATCGGGCTCTCACATGCCGCTTTTCAAAAATAACTTTAGGCAAGTTTTTATTGTGTATAGAAATTCGAAACCAGGGTTGAAAATTTACATATTCTCTAATGTGTGGGAATTTTTCGATAATATTCTGATAATTTAATAATGAATTTTCTCTTTCTTCTGTATCAAAATAATTAATTTTTCCGGTTCCTTTAATGTAAGCAAAATTTAATTAAAAATTTGTTTAAACTTAAAGAAATGGTAGAAGTAGTCTTTGTAGAAAAACCAACTGGCACTTTTTGTTAATAATACGTGCAGAAAATAGAATTATTTCATTTTCTATTTAATCTGGTTAAAATTGATTGCGTATAAATCTGATCGTTCTAAAATTGGATGAGCCGATAAATATAACAAAAGACTTTGAAAAATACAAATGTAATTAAAGAAAGCAGAAAATGGATAGCTGGCGCCGAGAAAAGCATCAAGGTGGATGGATTTCAGGCCAACATCAATCGTTGACTCATCCTATTCGGATTACAAAAGTAAGTCGAATTGGGTCGGCCCGACTCGGTGGACAGAATAGGGTCCCATCTCATCTCCTCTAACAATTATTTTGCGGGTCCCTCTCGAGTCAGAATCCCGCAGCGCGACTTCTCCGCCGACGCAGGAAGACAAATGGCTTCATGACGTCGGCGATATTACGTTTTAAAACTGGCCTAATCGTCGGCTTTCGAAATGAAAAAGAAACTCAATACACCGGACAAAATCAGGCACATCGTTACACCAACAACAGGTTGCCCGTGAGTACCTGCCTCGCGTATTAAACCTCCTTTTTTTGTTTCATTTTTGTCTCATTGTTGCCGTTTTTCATTTATTATCACATGTCAGCACCAACACTCCACTTAAGTTAGATAAAAAAAAACTTGTCATTATCATTTTCAATTTTTATTTTTAACTCAGCGATTGAAAATTTTTCAAACATTTTTAATGATATTCTTTTTATATTTATGTCCGAGTTGTGAAAAGTTGAAAATTATGAACGCGGATATACTTGTTCAAAGTTTTCCTCCGTTTGCGTTCAGCGGTAATTAAAATATTATGCCAGGCACTTCGCGAGCCACTTAAAAAACTGCAGGTGCTTTCGTTTGTTTATTAGTGCGAATATTGAAAATAACTTTTTTACGAGAATTTAAAGAACCATGTGGAACCAAAAAATGAGCCCAATATGAACTACTTTATTTATTCTTCCATTAAATGAACAGTGCACAAGTACTATATTTAAGCAGGTATTGAATAACTATAGGCACTTTTTCCATTAAATTGATTTATAATTTATTCCTTTGATTTCTAGAGAGCATAATATTTTTTTCATCTTGGAAAAGAAATAATATAAAATACAGAACATGTAGTTATTTATCAGGCTGTAAAATATGAATAGTTTCAAGGTTTGTTATCTGTTGGACCAAAAGTCAAGTTTAATCGAAGTTAGTAAAAAACATCAGGCGTAGGAAATTTATTCACAGAGGCAACAGTGAGTTTCTAGAACAGCCTCAGCCACAATGAGAAATTCGCTGGGCGGGCAAGAGAGGAACGTAATATCAATACGTTTATACGAAGGCTCGGAATATGTATAGTCGCATCTGATTTTCCGAGCGCATCGGCACGTGCATAATGTTTTAATGGAGTTTGTGGAGCACGCCGTGCCCAGGGTTGAGGCCAAGGGTGAAGTCGGGACGGTTTACATACCATTTACTCGCGCCCTGTAAGCTCCACGGCCCCTGTTTACAGTGCTGTACAAACCCGCCTCGAATTGGTGCTACTTATATCAAGTCTCACACTTTTTGTTTCAAATCTTGAATCGGCTCGCCTAATAATACCCCTTATTTACTCAATATCTCAAGTCTTCAAGATCTTCAACGTTGTTATCTAACAAATGTGTATGCTGTATGTAAATTACACAGAAAAAACAAAGAGTTATTTTAAGGATGTTCAAACCTTATCGCTCCTCAAATTATAATAATCTTTGAAATAATTTGTAAAATCAAAACATTCTTAACATTGTTGACAAGGTGTCTAGCAATCAGGAAATTTGAAATTCCCGGGTTTTTCTGGTTTTTTTCCGATCAAATTTTGAATTTTCCCGACATATTTTATATTTTTATTTACAATAATAGTAAAGCTTTATTTGAAACGTTGTTAGAATATTAAAAATTAGAGGCCTTTACGGTTGTATCAGAATGTTTAATGTTTACTCAATTTTTATTTAGTTTTTATTAGACAACTCATAATTCCTTACGAAATAAACACATTAGCATTTTTTTCCTATCTTAAACATTAAATTACGGGTCGTTGCCAAAAAGTTGTAAAATTTGGCCTCTTGATTTTTTGAGAAAAAATCTTCTCAGAACTAACTAAAGTATTTTTTTCCATTAATTATGATGAAAATGAAACGAAAATATTAATTTAAGAGATCAAAAATCATTTTTGTAGTGGAGACAGATAATTTACATGTTAGGAAGGTTACTGAGTAGACATGACATTCAATAAACGCAGAAAAATAAGTTTCAAAATTATTTTTAAAAATATTGTAAAAATTTCTTTTTTCGCACCCCATTTAGCCGTGCATCCAGACTTTCGATTATATTTTTATTTAATCAACACTCTTTAAAAATAGGTTAGTTACCGAGTGGACATTATTATAAATCGTACGGTACATAATTTGCAGAAATTTTTTGAAGTTGCAAACAATAAACATGTTTCTTCTAATAACTACATGTTTCTACTAATAGACAATAAACATTTCTAAACTTACTTAGGAATAAAATTAATGAATTTTTGATTTTTTTAGATTTTTCAAAGTGATTTTTTCCAAATTCTAACCTAAAATATAAGGATTACCGAGTGGACATGAAACTTCAGGGACAAACTTCTAAACATTTATAAACATCTTCAAATCTAAAATATGTATTCCTATTCATAATTGTTAGATTCTTTAACTTAATACAAATGACTCGCATGAGTATCAATCATTTATAACATTTTATTGCAATTATTTCGCAATTTTAGTTTGTGAACCTGTACTTGGGAACAGGTTACCTTGTGAATATTTTGGGTATATTTTAATTTCCCACTTCTAAACAAAGGCACCTAAAGTTTTGAAACTTTACCAAAAACTACTTCGATGTAAGTACTTTATCCCAGTGGTATTCAAAAAAATATATGAAATAATGAAAATGTGTAAAACTGTCGGGACTTGAATTTCACTACTTTTTGGCAAAGACCTTTATACATGTGCTTACATTTCCGCAGAAATAAAAATTAATATTCATTTTTATTTTCAAAATTTTTTTCCCTTTTCAAATAGCTGTAAATAAAGTGCAAATAAATATATTTTGCCATTAACTAAGAAAAATATCGATCTGGAATAAAATTCCCGGTGTTTTTCCGGTACAACCAAATTCGCGGGTTTTTTCCGTGTTTTCCTGATTTCCCGATCAGCTAGACACACTCAGAAAAAAGTTTTTTACATTCAAAGAAAATTTTTTAAATCAAGAATATAATTGCTTTGCTGTGGCATCTCAATTTATTTACTGAATCAAACTTTTTTTTGATTAAACAAACGTTTTTCTAATATAAACAAATTTTCATATCTAATCAAGAAAAAGAGGTTAAAAACAATTTTTTGAACTTGAAAATAATTATTCTCTGAGTGCACGATGGCTTAATATAACAAATATTAAAAGAGAAATCTAATTGCGATTTAGAAAAAAGTTGAACTGTACAATTGTTTATTTAACATTAATGATTTTAGGTTTTTTATTTTTTCTTTCGCTTTAGAAAAAAATCGCTATTCTGATTCAATCTCCATCATTGATAGCCAAATAGAAATTGTAGGTAATATTTTAAAGAACAAAATACGCTATCAATGATGAAGACAGAATCAGAATTACAATTTTTGTCTAAAGCGAAAGAAAATTTCAAATTACTAATACATATATTAAAGAAACAATTATAGATTCAACTTTTTTTTTACATCGTACTTTGACATCGTCCTTTTTGGGAATTTGTTATATTTAACAATACGGTTATTTTTCTCGATTTTATAAAGTGTTTTAAAAATTTGAAGTGCGACAAGGGGTGAACATCCTTAATACCAATTCTAGTGTTAAAGTAACATGCAACAAAAAAAAAGTACCTATCCAAAATTTTGCATATCAATAGGGGAAAAAGGCGTCAAGTTCTAAATTCTATATCAAATGATTTCGATTTGCAATGTGAAATTTCATCAATTCCGTAAGAGCTTATTCCATAGTAGAAAAACGAAAGTAAAAATTGCACTTCTTCCAATCACGGATAACTTCGACAGTGATGAACAATTTTAATGGCCTTCATTTTGAAGGCAATTTTTTTTACCTTCACTTTGATGAAGGCCAAATTATATCATTTTTTCAAAGATTATGTTAAAAATTGAAAACAGGTATGATTTTAATCAGTCAGGATTACAAGGCGCACTTAAAAAATCCTAAAATTTGGAATATTTCGTAAACTTGCATAAATTAAAAATATTCACAATAAACCTTACGTAAAATTAAATATTTTTTTATCAATTTCATTGTCATGTACGTTTTTAACAGAAAGGGGTTATTACAAAATATTTGTTAAATAATTGTATTTTAGTTTCAAAATGAGCTCAAGAACATTACACAATTTTTATTAAACCCAAAGTTATTCATGGTTGCAAAAAATTGAAATTTTCACCTTTTATGGAATAACCTCTTACAGAATTGTTGAAAGCCTTTCAACTTACGCTTATTTGACGTAGAATTTAATACCCTTTTTATATAATATAATTTTGACTTTGAGTAACAAAATCACAGTAAACCTGCAGGTAATATGTATCAAAATTTTCAAATAATCTAATTTCTAATTAAATTGTTTCCCACCGACTTAGTGTAATGTTTTTAAAATAATTTCAACTTTTAAAAATCCCTTTTGTTGGGTTTCGTAATTTGTCTCATGTTTTCGTCCTTATTGAGGTCAGATTAGAATAAACTATTCAACTGGTCGAAAAACTGGAAGGAAAAAGGTGCCTGGCAAGATTGAAACAAATAGTTGAGGTCAGTTCTCAGTTATTCTTTGAGGAATTATTATGGAAGGGTTAACGACTGTATATCCTATTAACAGGATGGCTGTGTGCGATTTTATGCCTCTCTTTTTTGCGCTACTCATTTCGTAACACTTTTTAAGTCGAGGATAAAGGCCATTACGCAAACGGCAGTCATTTAGACAGTTAAGAATCTTCTCGTAAGTAAACACTGTAATTAACGCTCGTGACGGCCAAGAGCAATTCGAGATTGAAATTGAAGATTTCGAAAAAAATTATCACTGTTTGGAAAATCCGGATTATGTTCCCTGGAAGCAAATGACACTTACAAATAAGTTATAATCTTCGATTTGATATCAACTTTCAAATTATTCAAATACTAATTTTTGTATTGCAGTAGAATTTATATCTCGATTTTATATACAAGTATTAAGCCAGATCCTTTCGTACCAGCAAAATGCAAACGACTAAAGTAGTCGCAAAGCTAATACCAGTTTGGCTTACTGAGCCTCACTCTCTATTTACAAGTCAAAGAGATTTGTCTAGCAAAATTGGCTTTGCCCTGGCGCATTTGCCTCAGACACAGGACACAAGAAAGAATCGGTTTAGCGGAAAATCCGGCTAATCCAGATTGTCGATATTCGAGGGAGATGTCAAGCAGAAGAAAACGAAAAAAAGTAATAGAAAAGGAAGAAAAAAAGGAGACAAACGATTAAATAAGTGGAGAAAGATTCAGAGTAAAGATCCGGAAAAATCGAGAAAGACATCGCTGGGTTTCCAGACAATTTGAGGAGGACAGTCTGAGTCTGAGACGAAGTTAAACCTGTTATTCTCATACTCTTCATCCCCTGTAGAGAAAATGTCAAATGGCCATCTTGCATCAGCGATTCATCTTTCCTGAGAGGACCCACAGGCGGTCACATCAAAGCTGGGTCCGATCATCTCGCGACCGTCACGCGACACTCACATAAACCCATAAAGTATATAAGAATATAAAATATTTATCTGTGTCAGTTTCCCAGTTCACCAAAAAAGACTAGGCCATCTAGTTTTGAAACGACTTGACAGTGAAAGCAAATTGAGCTTAATGATAATAACCCTTTTAAAAAAGGGACCTTCTCGAAAGACCAATCTTTGACAATGAAACGTTTTACTCAAACGATTTCGAGTTCACTAAAGAACGATCTATTATTTTCTTATTAGTTTAAAATGTGTCTAGACTTTGGGTTTCTGGACGTATGTTTAAATTTGCTCGGACTGTATTGTGATGGATTTTAAAAAGAATTCACGTCGAATTGGAAACCTGTAATTCTTTATTTGGAATTAGTCCAGAGGTATGAAAAATTGAATTTCAACGAAGAACGACAATGTTCAAGATACCGATTATAATTTTTATTATTTCATCACATACAATTCTTCAGACAACAAGAAAGACAATTTTACACTTTGAAAAAATGGTCTCAAATTTTTTCCCAATGCATAAAATTGTACAAGTTTGAATAATTTTTCTTTTGACGAAGGGTAAATTTTTGTTCGAAATTTGGAATTAGTCTAAAAGTTTTTACAAGCTTACAATAAAGAAATTCTTTGTTCAAGACACCAATTACAAATTACACATTTCACATTCAATCAAATTGTAAATTTCACATTCTACCATTGAATACAATTTTTAAAAATATTGTTCACTTTGGAAGATATTTCACAAATGTTTTCCCAATTTGTTGAAGTTTGAAAAAAATTTCTTTCGACAAATGGTAAATTTTCATTTGGAATTAGCTTATATAGAAGTTTTTAAAACTTCAATGAAAGACACTAAAAAAAAATTAAAGAAATCAAAACAATGATTGCATTTTGCATTTTTTGTACAAAAACAATGAAGAAATCTTTTGTTCAAGACATCGTACCAATCACACTTATTTCATATTATTGTTCCACCACGGAGATAAAAAATCTTTTGAATTTATCGATTGTTACCTTAATTCAAGAGAAATTGTGGCAACACATTAAATCCTGTTGCTTTTACTGGTATCCTGGATAAAAACGTATACTGTTTCCATTTTTGTAAGTTTAGAGGAATTATTTTTCACCGTGATTATTTGCATTTCTTTAAAAAGTGTTCGCTTTGGAAAACATGTCACAAATATTTTCTCAATATTTTTATCAGGGTGGGTCGAAAAAACAAAATTTTGAAAATTGGAAATGAAACTATGTGGAAAAGTAGCGTATTAGGACCCTGAAAAAATATAACTAATTTAGATTCGATCGAAAGACGCGTTGGATCTGTGCATTAACAAAACATGTTTGAAAAATTCTTATTTTCGTAGTTTTGATGTTTTCGTGGATTTCATTTTTTTTACATTTCTGAAGGCTTTAAACGACTCCCCATATTTTTACAGATTTTTATTTGCAGCTCCATCAGAGATTATTAATGTTTAGTAGACAACCGTTCTCAAAAAATAATTTTGAAACCTTCAGAAATGTAAAGAGAATTTTTTAAGGTATCTAGAACGTTTCTACAGGTAAAAATACGCTAGAAAAAAATTTGATTAGTCGAGGAAATCATAAGTGTGAATATATTGAATGTTTTAAAAGTGAGTCTTTGATTCTTTTAAATTATTCTTTTTCAACTCACTTTAAGTATTATTTTTAACATCTGAGGGTGTTCTAGTGATAAAAATACTTTTAAAAAAATTGATAATTGATAAATTCATTTTTGTGTTTTTAAAAAATTTTTAATTTTAGTGATAATACTCTTTTTAAGAGTATTTTTATCACTAATGTGATAAAAATAATAGATGTTAGATGTTAAAAATAATATTCAAAGTCAGTTGAAAAAGAATAATTTAAATAATCAAAAACTCAGTTTTTAAAAAATTCACTATATTTACACTTATGATTTCCTAGACTAATCAAATTTTTTACTAGCGTATTTTTACCATTAGAAACGTTCTAAATACCTGAAAAAATTCTCTCCATATTTCTATAGGGTTTAAAATTACATTTTCTACGAAATTTATTATTGAGGGTCAATACAATCATTTTTGTTTGAAAGTTGAAATTAGACTAGAAATTTTACAAACTACAATGAGAAAATCCTTTATTCAAGACACTAATAAAAAATTAAAATTATTTCACATTCTGCCATCATATACAATTTTTAAAATAAGTGTACACTTCTAAAGGCATTCCACAAATAGTTTCCTAGTACATATGATGAAGTTTGAAAAATCTTCCTTCCTTAAACCGTGGATTTTAGGTAATTTGCATTTCATGACTTAATATTTTGTTGCAACATTTTTACATTCTCATCATATGAGAAGGTATTAGATTTGTGTAAAATTTGACCCCCCCCCCCGTTTTTGTCAAATGT
>JBAGKK010526433.1:0-12861 GCA_037177015.1 Euceroptres primus
ATCGCGTTTAAATATTAGATTTACAAAAAGCTGACTTTTTCCCATGTTAAATCAATGGGAAACTTCATGGTCTTTGCCCCACCCCTAAATATTAACCGATTTTGCTCAAATTTGGAGACTTTTTTTTGTGCATTCGAACAAAACGGGACGGGGAGGGGGGTGTGAGAGCAGACAAATTCGAAAAAAAAGAATTCACCAAGTATAAATAAGAACCACCCTACTGTTCATACATTAGGACAGGTCAAAATAGAAATTTTTGGATGCTTAACAACTTTTAATGTAATTTCTAAAGAAGTCTCAGTGGACGATGATGGTGTTTTAGGGTCAATATTTTTTATCGATTATAATGCTAAGATTAATTATGCAACAAAATACTTAGAAGTAAAAGAAAATCAATACCCTTTCACATCTAAGGACACTGTCCTACTTCCTGGAAGGTCAATTTCTAACCATTATTTAATTACTGAAAATCCAGAAAAAGAAATAGGTTATATCCCGCAATTATCTGTAGGGCCAGGAATTTTTTAGGAAATGATTTGGTAACGAACAATCAAGGTAAAGTATACGTAAAGATAGCAAACACTTAAATGAATCCAGTAGAAATACCAATTCCGAAAATAACTCTAGAATATTTCGAAGAATTAAAGGAGCAACCATTTGATGAAGAACAAGAAAGCGAGTTAGATGTAATTAGACCTGCGGAAGAAATTTTCAATGATTATGTAAATTAAGGAAATTCTTTAATGTAACCCAATAAAATTTATAATGGGTCCTGTAAAGAAAGATCTGAACAAATTAAAGATTTACTGTGTCTAAGTCATTTAAATGCAGAGGAGTCGAAGTACGTGAAAGAACTAATCGATAGCTGCACGGATAGGTATCACATTCCGGGAGAGCGGCTCAGCGCTACCAGCGTTTTCCAACACAAAATATCGACGACAGACGACCAGCCTATTTTCACGCGCCAGTATCGATTTCCACCCGCACATAAAGAAGAAATACTTAAACAAACAAATGAGTTATTAGAAAATGAAATTATTAAACCGTCGTACTCTCCTTATAACGTGCCCGTTTGGATCGTACTGAAAAAAGCAGATGTTCAAGAAAATAAAAAAATGGAGTCTGGTTTTAGATTTTCGAAAATTAAATGAAAAAACAATAACAGACTTTTTCCGCTTCCTAACATCCATGAGATCCTAGTGAGTCTTGGTAATGCGCAATATTTTTCCGTATTTGATTTAGCAGCCGGTTTTCATCAAATCAAAATGAGTCCAGAAGATTCTCATAAAACAGCATTTTCTACACCGTATGAACATTACGAATTTGAACGAATGTCTTTTGGATTAAAGAAGCTGTTTCCAAAGATTAATGAATTCTTCTTCATCATGATTAATTGGTACTGATTTATTTGTATACCTGGACGATATAGTCATTTATGCGAATTCCCTTGAGGAACACAAACGGATATATGACGCGCTCTTGAATCGATTACTTGCGGCGAACTTGAGACTGCAGCCAGATAAATGCGAGTTTCTGCGACCAGAGGTTGTTTACTTAGGACACATAATAGACAAGGACGGAATACGACGGGATCCTAAAAAGATTGTTGCCGTTCGAAATTTTGCAATTCCCAAAAATGTTAAGAACATTAAACAATTTTTAGCTTTAGCCGGATGTTATCTCAGATTTATAGAAGGATTTGCTAAAAAATCAGCACCTTTAACACAACTTTTGAAAAAAGACGTACCATTTAAATGGACAGAAAAGCAACAAGCCGCGTTTGATATTTTAAAAAATGAACTTTGTGAAGAACCTTTATTACAAAAAGCCGATTTTGACAAACCATTTATTCTCACAACTGATGCGTCTGGATATGCGATAGGTGGAATTTTATCGTAGGGAAAAATTGGAAAAGATAAACCTATATCTTACGTATCGAGAACATTAAATGAACACGAGGGAAAATATGACACGTATAATAAAGAAGCTTTAGCAATTGCATACTGCGTCACACATTTTCGTCATTATCTTTACGGGAGAAAATTCAAAATTGTCACTGATCACAAACCATTAATCTGGTTCCAAAATTCAAACGATCCATGCTCGCGTGTAACTAGATGAAAATTAAAATTAGCGGAAATGATTCACAAGGCCGGTAAAATGAATGTTAATGCCGACGCTCTTTCGAGAAATCCAGTCAACGACGAACAAAAAATTATTATGAATTTAATAAAACAAATATTTTCGGAATCAGATAGTCAGGACGATGAAAGCTCCGAAAGGGGAAATTTTAAGTAATGACGATGAAACATCACAAGAAGAAAATGACATTGATTTAACGTGTTATAAAGAAGCAGATTATGACGACATTCATTTAATTGACGAAAACAAGGAATCCAATTAAGAAAATTTATTAGGTTACGAAGAGGTTGATTACAAAGCTATTGAAGATAGGAATGATCCGCAAACAGGTCTTAGAAATGATGTTAAAACTGTAAGGGGAGAAAACAGTTTATCAGGTATTGTCGATCTTATCAATAATCTCTCTGAAATGATTGAACAAGTTAAGAATCATTTATTACAGGACTCTGGAAAAATTTTCTCAACGAATTCTAGTAAAGAGAAATATAATGTTGACATAACGAGACGAAAATTACGAAGCCAGGAGCATCAAGAAAATAATCTAGATAAATTTGAACCTTTAGATAATAAGTCGAGGGAAAAGAATCAAGAAGAAAGTATCTCAAGAAAACTACGAAATCCGAAAAATCAAGAATCTTTATATAAGTCATGAAAACTAAATCAGCAAAAAGGAAATTCAAGAAATCTGCGTGACCATAAAAATAAATCTGAATCTGAAAGCGAAAATAATCCTAAAATCTTAGTTAATAAATCAAGAAAATTAAATCAAGAAGAGAAAAATAAAATAACTTTACAAAATAAAGAAAGCAAAGAAACAAATTTCGAATCTGTAGTTAGTAAGTCAGGTAATCAAAATCAAGAAATTCTAGTTCCACAAAAAAAACAGGTAAGACCCAAGAAAACTCAAATTACTGTCCAAGAAATCAAAAAGAAAAGAGGAAGACCTCGCAAAGAAATTAATCAAGGAAAATCTGATATAAATGATATAATGATATAAATGAGAAATCCTTCGATGAAGAGGATTAAGCCCCAGAATTTTCTAGAGAAAATAATCAGGATGGATTTATTGACGAAAATGTAAGTAATTCCGATGAATCAAACGAAGAAGATTATCCGGATTATAATGAAAATGAATTATTTGAAAATAAAGATAATTATTTATTCGAAAATGAAGAAAATGAAGATTATCAAAGCGATATTGAAGATATAATTTTTTCAAGTGAACAAGAAGAATCAGGAAACTCGAATAATGGAACCCAGGGAGAGGCAAAGGTGAGTACCCCCCTCCTAAGCCCCCGTTTGTCGATAGCTCTCAGCTGAACCTACCTCAACATGGAATAGAGAGAAATGTAAGCACGTCCCGAAACATAGTAGAATGCAGAGACTAAATGACCATAAAAGGAAAGACAATTATGCTTACTTTGTATTAACAGATGGAACACCTAAGAAAAATGGATCAAAAAATTTAGCAAAACGGAATAAATAACCCAAATTCAAAGAACTTTATTTGGGTAAAGCAAAAGAAATTCGGAAAGGAAATTATTATCATTTACCGTTGCCAATCGGAGCTGAATCAGGCAAAAACCTTCAAGAAATATTGAACAATATTAAATTGTCAATTCAACCCTTAAGTGACCTTGCCAAAAACTTAAATTGCATTCAATTAGAATCGCAAAAACATCACTCAAAAAGTTAGTGCGAGTTAAAACTAAAAATCCTGTGGTGATTACCGACACACCGGGTGTCGCATTTGAAAAGATCTTTACGGACAATGCAAGGTCCTTTGCCTGTTACGAAGGCTGGCAACGAATATATACTCACGATCCAGGATAATCTTACTAAATATTCTCTTCAACAGGCAAGCACTATAGCTGATGCATTTGCCAAAGACACCACAATAGTATATTCGCATGAAACCTCTCCTATTCTTTTCCCTATTATCCAATCCTAAATCTAGAATGTCTTCAGTTTTTTGTTTTCTGTCCATCCTTATACCTTTTTGTATTTTCTTTCTTGTATTTTAGCTCTGAACTCTTTATGAGTTGTATGGAAAATAATTCCAATAATTAAATTTCTAAAAATCGGAAAATAATTAGTAAATAATGTTAAAATGTAACGAGTTTCAACCTATTCTAAATTTAAAAAAAAAATGCCAGAGATTGTAATTATAAAGATACTAAATCAGAAATATATTAAATTATATAAGTACTGATAAAACTTGCGGAAAATGTTATTCGCGATATTACTGACTAATTATATTAGACGTAAGTAGAAATAATCTTGAGGTTCAGAAAAGTTGAACTATATTCGACTTGATTCCATTGTAAATAATCGAGAAGTTCTACAAGTTCTGTTTATAATAAAGAATAAAGAGCCGAGTGAACTCAGCCCAACCCACTCCGCGGGTCGTGGGCCGGGCTTTTTGACGGCCCGTTTGGGTAACAAAAGACGCCCGCTTGCGTAAACCCAAGCCCAGCCCGGCCCGTGACAAACTCAGCACGGCCCGGTCCGTTTCTTTATAAATCATGGCAATTTTGAACAATTACGTTCATTTACAATAGTCTGAATAATTTTCACTAATTACGTTTCATTTTCTATGAATAATAAATGGCTTTATCGAAATTTGAATTAAATAATAAAAAAGTGACGTCTGTAGTGAGTATAGTATATTTTTTAATGTAAAAACTAAACACGAGTTATATGAAATTTTAATTATCATTTTATAATAAATTACTAGTTGTATTTAGGACTTTAAGAGGGTTCGTATTTAAATTAAATTCAACGTTATGTAAATAACTTTTTGAATAATATTTCAGTATAAAAGTGAAGTTAGGTGAATTGGCCTTCCCATTGTTTTTGTCTATGTATAGAATACAGTATTTGGTTAGATACTGACAGTAGAAATTATGAAATATTATTAGAATTACTACTGAAGAATTACTACTATTACAGTAGAAAGTATGAATTATTATTAGAACTAAGGATGGTACAAATCGTCTAAAATACAGGTAACCTAAATTAAATTTAAAATGAAATAACCAAATATCAACAATAATTTTTTATATGAATGTTTACTATACTTGAGAACTATAGTAACTGTGAAAATTAATTATTTCCATTTATTTGATTTAGACCATGAATCCTAGTAAACCAGCTAGTAGTGTGAATGGTGGTCGAGATAACAATGAAGCCCTCAAGAGTAGTAGAGAAATAAAAAAGGAAAGAAAAAATGTGGTTATCAATAAACTCAAAGCAGGAGAAATTGTCACAGTGAGACCAGAGAATTTGCAGAGTCCTGTATGGAATACATTTCTTTTGGTTCAAGATAAGAACGGAAAGCACCAGGGGTTCGCTCAATGCAAGAATTGTGGAGCAATTTTGTCGCATAAAAGTCAGAAAACTGAAGTGGTCTGCTAAGACATAAATGCTGTGAAAATGCTACAGAAAAAAGAACAACACTTGAGATTCCAATTGAATATAAAAAAGAGGTCATAATTACAAGTGTGGACTTCTGCGCGAAGGATCTCCGATCGTTTGAAACCGTGGCTGGTGATGGATTTCTGGGCTTAGCACAGGAATTGATCAAAGTAGGATCTAGAATTGGAAATGTACCTGCACGAAATTTGCTTCCACACCCCACTACTATGTCGCGACATATAAAAGAAGCAGCGGATGCTTTTCGAGCGAAAATTCTACCAAAAATTATGGATGCATTAGAACACTATCGGTGTGCTGTGACGTCAGACATGTGGACTGATGACTATAAAAAAAATCCGTACATGACTGTGACAATACATTATACTAAAACTGATTGGACCTTAAAATCAGTGGTGCTCTTTACGTCGAAATTCCTTGACTAATCAAAAACTGGGGAGAACATCTTAGCGGAATTGTTATTACAATTCGAGCAATATCAGATCCGAGGAGAGCTTGTTAAGAAAGCATTGTTCGTGACAGACCAAGGGCCGAATATAGTGAAAGCACTTGCTGAGTACATACGCCTTAATTGTTCCCTACAACTTCAGAACACAGTATTGAGGAAAACTTTTGAACCAAAGTTCTTGGACAATCAGTTGCCAAACACGGTAGAATTATCATATTCTTGCAAATCTCTTGTCACCTACATGAAGCAGAGTGGACTGTGCAGTCGGCTGTCGAAGAGCCTGGAGCAATGCAATGATACACGTTGGAATACCAGAGAGACAATGCTCGTGTCCATAGACTCTCAGTACGACGAAATTGAAACTCTTCTAGAAGAAAGACAAGAAGAACATCGTCTGGATGGTATTAACATGCAAGATGTCAAAAATCTCATTGCTTTCCTGAAAGTAAGACAATAATGTTTGTAAAAGAACCGAAGTCAATGAGCTTTAACTGGTTGAAATGACCAGAAGAGGGACACTGTAATCTACACTGGCAATCAGTGAAAATTTCGTTAGATTCTAGTGAAATTTTAAATGAGTTCATTACAGTGAGCCTCTTCTGGCTATTTTAACCATTGACATCTCACTGATTTAGTTTAAAAGAGCAAAATTGCAAAAGATATAATTTTTCTCCGATCATCAAAAAAGTTCACACCAATACGTTACTAGTTAGTATTCATCTTAACAAAACCAGAATTATTGATGTTTTTTTCATCCATATATGTGATGTCTCATTGCTTGTCTTTGCTAATCAATTATTGAGTTTTACTTGAACAATTATTCTTTTTTCGATTTTTTAAAAACCTTAAAAAAAGTCACTTGAAAATAATTCAAACAACTTTCTACAAATTTAAACCAATAAAATATTTTATAGCCATCCAAAGAAGCCAGCAAGGAAATGGAAGCTGAACACAGACCCACTTTGTACCTAGTTCTCGTCTGGCAACGTTACCTGTTGGAAATTTTGCAGCCCCAAGTTAAAGATTCAAGAGAAATCTCAATACTGCGCTCAAGAGCTTTGTCATTCATGGAAAAAAAGTTTGTCATAGATGACCTCCACAAATCAGCTACATTCTTCTGCCCATTATTTCGAGCACTCCGTATGTTGTCCGATGAAGAGAAGGTTAGCACTATGCTCAACATCAGAAGACTCCTAGCTGAACTCGACTTACCCACTTTTTCTCAAGAAGGTGAAGGGGAGCAAAATGTATCGCGACCTAAAATAGCTCGATTCCACCAATGGACTGATAACGAAGCTGTTGAAGAAATCTCCGATGAAGTTGACAGGTATTTGTCAATGCAAGTAAAAGATGTAGACAATGTCATGGATTGCTGCGGCTGGCTAAGCTTGCAAGACGAGTGTTTTGCATCCCAGCATCCAGTGCACCCAGCGAAAGAAACTTCAGTTCAGCCGGGTTTGTTATGATGGAATGCAGATCCCAACTGAGTCCAGAAAATTTGGACAGCATTTTAGTACGTCACAGTGCTTCTTAAATCATTAAATAAAGTATTTCAGGGAAGAATTAATTTTCCTTCTGTGAAAAAATTCGTAAAAAATCACGAAATTAAACTTTACGTTCACATTTTTAATTTAATTATGTAATTCAATTTACGTTTACATAAACATAGTAAATAATTTAATGTTAATAGCGTTAATAAATTTTTAAATTTAATTAGAATTCAAAGTAATTACTGCATCAATTATTAACAATAATAAATTTTAGCTTACAATGTAGATCTTCTCAAAAAATGATTTCAAACAAATTGAATTTAATTTTAAAAGTGACCATCTTAAAGTCTTAAATGCAGCCAGTAATTTATTAAAAAATAATTATTAAAAATTAATATAATTCGTATTTAATTTTGACATTAAAAAATGGCCGCGTCTAGGTTCACCGAAGTTCGGCGAGCGTAGAAAAAAATATTTTCGGTGATTCACCGTAACTCGGTGAGCGTAGACCAAATATTTTCGGAGTCCCAAGACACTTCGTTAAAAAATATGCCATGCTCATTGCAGACCTCTTATTTTCATTATTTAATTCAAATTTCGATAAAGCCGTTTATTATTTATAGAAAATGAAAATTATTAATTGAAAATTATTCAAGTTATTGTAAATGGACGTAATTGTTCAGAATTTTCATTATTTATAAAGAAACGGGCCGGGCTGGGCTTGAGTTTACAGTCTTTTGTTACGCAAACGGGCTGTCAAAAAGCCCGGCCCACGACCCGCGGACTGGGCTGGGCTAAGTTCACTCGGCCCGTGCAGGACTCTGAACTGAGATATTAAGTGCAAGCGTACGAAAATATATGCTGATTTTTGAAATAAATGTAAAGAAAGGTTGAATCCCGTCCAAATAATTAAACCAAATAAAACGAGCTTTAACTAATTAAATATTTAAAGTTCTAGATTTTAGCAACAATTGTCAAAAAGGGACAAATTTTCAATATGGTACAAAAAGAAAGTTGTCCAATCACATTATTGGAAAATTTGACGACAAGAATACGGCTTTTCTAAACCTGATTATTTTTTCGACAACGAAGGAAAACAAAAACCAAGGTTTAGAGCAACATGTTAAGTAAGTAGAGACTCAAATATTTATATACTCTCAGGCACTGAAGCGCTAACCGAAATTGAGACTAAGCGTCTAGTTTCGGACAGAATATTAAATATTCTTCCTCGACCTTATATATTTAGCCAAGAAAGGGCACCAGTTGTAGCTAACGGAACACAGGATCGCGATCGGTAGACACTTTATAAATGGGAAAGATCGTGTGAAAGATGTTTTTCGCGCAAACATGTCGCGGCATCTTGTACTGGACCGATTCGCAATCGAAACTATGTTCCAAACCAATAGACAAGTCCATAAACTCTTTTCTTTTACTCTCCTTAAAAATATTTGAATCTCATCAAATATATCGATCGTATTAAGTGTCAACTAGATTAGAATTCTTTTTTATCACAAATAACAGAAGAAAATAAAGTAAAATAAAAAAAGAAATAAATAAATAAAAATAAAAATAATAAAATAAATTAGACTTAATATAATCCAAATTCTGTAAGCGCTTATATATTTAATCAATATGCATATGTACCGTATAAAATATAGAATGTGAAACCTCCACGATTCGAGCTAGAGGGAGATGCCACTGTTACGTGCCGTTTAGGGAAAACTAAGGTTTAACTTTTCTAATCTTTGGTAGTCCCTTTTAGGTAATAAATTGAAGGTGCTTTTCCCAGGTTTCAGAGAAAATTCTTTTCGTCTTTTTCACAAATTTTTTAAGAAATAAAATTTTAACTTCTCCTTTGAAAGTTGTTAAATCTTTGTCGGTGAAATAACGAAACTTACTTTGTTGTTCAAACTGGAATTCTCATCTTTGTCGGCGAACTAACGAAATTCTTTTGAATTTATATCTTTATATCTTAACATTATATCTGAATGTATTCTAGATTTAATTTAGCCTCTCGATGTTATAGGTCGTAAAATCACTAGTCATAATACTGGTCATTAGTCTATTATATGCTGTATGTTCAAGGAAGTCTAGGTTTGCATTGTACTCAGAGTTAAGGTAACTTTTAAAATTTTTCCCGTCTTTGTCAATTGACCACAGTAAATTTTAGATGTTGTATTGTAAACAAATTAATTGTCATTTAGAATTCCATACAAGAATTAATTGTCTCTCAAGTGAGATCACATGAGTTGCGATTCAATCTCATATATACGAATTCCCAGATTATTGTTCATGCGAAATGAATTAATTGTGAAACAAATAGTTGTGATTTAGAATCAAGCTTTCTTCTTCTATTCAATAAAATCTTATTCAATGTAATGTCTTCTGAAAGTTTTTAAAATCCAGTGTCTTTTAAAAGAACTTCATCTCTGCGAATTCTGTAATGGCATCTCCTCGATTCAATTTTGTTTGAGGGAATCGAACATGGTGGTTCCATCCCCATGATTCGACCTGAAGGAGGAAGATGTCATGTCCCCATAACGGATAGTAATAGAAAAATGCAAATAAGGAAATTAATTATCATAAATGTCGGATAAGTAAATTAAAATCGGAATTAATAGCATCATTACATTAGTAATGCAAATAAAATTATTTTACAATCATTAGTTACTGGGAAACAACCCCTAAATCAAAGGCCTGGCACCTACTTGTCGCCGGATTGGTATTCATTTAGTCAAAAGTCGTAAACAACCCCTATATCAACGGCCTGGCGCCTACTTTTCGCGTCCACCTGTCGCCGATTGGAATCTATTCTATCTCTCAACCATATGAGAAGAAAAGTATACCCTCTGGGGGCGCTCGTCTACCCCCAGGATATAAAAGAGCGCAGCTTGGGTGCATGGGGCACTCTTGGTCGCGGCGTCGGAAGTATCTTCTGCTGGGTCCCATTTCTCCGTTCCACTAGGTGTGGTCCGGTAATCAGTACATCAAGTCTTCCAGGTACCAAGAGTCAGTTTATTTTTCATCAAATTTCAATCAAGTAAACAGTCTAAGTCCTGAGAATCCAAAGAAGAGGCATCTGAGAACTATGAGGATCATCGAGAATTTTCCAACGGACCCTGAGGAACCTTCCGTTCCGTAAATAAATCAGGAGAGCTTAGTTTTAGATATATTGAATTGATTCTGTTTTTCCCTAATCAGGACGTAACAAGTGCTACAATTTAGTAAAAATTTTAAGTTTTAAGGTAGAATAACGGCTAGCAGAAAAATTCTCGCAGTTTGGAAAGTAAACGGAATAGTACGATAAACATATGTCTATTGTATGAATAAATGTTTTTATTACATCGATACGAAAGTTTGTCAAATATTATATGAAATATTTCTGGAAACTAGAAAATCCGAATACTGGTGAACCGTTGCACCTGTTGCTTGGATAATCGACACGATTGCCGAACACTGAATTTTTACAGGAACATAAAAGTAGTATTTTTAATTAGGTGTAATTAGAGCTATACATCAATAAGTTGGAAAACGTATTCTGTATACATTAATAGTGACTTGGTTCAGTATTCGGCACCCAAAATAGTATTCCTAGAGAAACAAATTCTATAAAAATAATTGATGCCGATTACTAAAGCATTCTATAGATTCTATAAGGTACTGGAGGACTCGGCAACAAGAAAAATCTGAAAGTCTTAGGTTAAAGTTGGGTGAAATTTATGGGTCTAGGTTTCTGTCATTCTTTTCATGAACATTAATTATTTTTGACGAAAATTATGAATATTTAAAATGAAATTGAATCCCACTTAAAACTAACATGCAAGAAATAGAGACAAAAATTATTATAAAATGCTATTGTCGATCTCTCAAACATGGAAGTGCAGGTTACTGAAGCAGCTAGGTTTCTGACTTGCCGATAGCCCATGCATTCTCGTATTTATAATTTTAAAATTGTTACAGTATTCATTATAATGAGATATTTAACAATTAATAGATAAACTACATTTTTGAAGGTTCACTTTATGCAACAAGAGCCATTTTTTAAGTTTTAAATCTGTTTAATATAGTATTTCAAACATTTAAAATCCGTAATTCGCCTTAAGGTTCCGATAACGTATCCAGTAACGAATCACGACAATTATCACCTTGCAAGAAACTTTAGAGTTTCAACGTCACGAGAGCAGGGCGATATTATCGCTCCTGCTCTCTTTTAAATTTTAACCCTTTTAATACACAAATTTACCACCAACAAATACAACAGTTATCCACACAAGTATTTAACATGTTTGTTTTTATCATTTTAATTCTAAAGTCTTTCAGAAGGTATGAAATAACTTTTTATTTGTAATTTTTATAATCTAACCTCAAAAAATATACTCTATAATCAAAATTTTGCTTTTAGATATCGGACTCCGAATATTTTATTTTTTCATTTTTAACTTTAACAAATTAAAACTAATAACATGTATAACTTTATACCATTATTAAAATTTTAAACGATGAAAATTACCCACTAAATTTACTTGATGAGTGGCGATACAAGTTAAGGACGTTGGTTAAACGACTTAGAAAATGGCCGCATGGATAGAAAATTTTTCTAAGTCCAAACCCCCAATAAACCCGTCACTGAGCGGCACCTATTTAATGTTGAGATTTGAATTTAGAGAAGACTTACCAAATATATGGGATCTGTCGCGATCCCTGAGTTGGTAGAATCATAAAAGATGTCCATTTTTCGTAATAGGATAACGATTTCGGCGGAAAACAATTTTATTTCCAAAGTCCAGAATTCAGTGAGAGCAGACGAAAAATTTAAACAGAGAGAGGAGATAGAAAAGCCACACTGAAAACTATTTTTCCCGCACAACACAGGCACCGTCGGAGAATTCGGAAGCTTTACAATAAACACTACACCTCTGTTCTTTATTACGAGAAGAAGAATTTTGTTATTAGGTTTCGAAAACGGCGTGAATTTGAAAAGTCGTAAGATGAAAATTCACCGTCTCACTCATATTGAAAACAGTGATGTCACTTCCAAAGTATAACGAAAGTACATAATTCTCTATCATTTTATATCAGATCTCCTTTTCCTTCCTACAGGACCACTGGGAGAAGAAAAAGGAGATCCGATATGAAGTGATAGTTCTGAATTGAAATCGCTTATTGCGATTTCTCGCGGTGGCTTTCCGTACTACACACTGAATCGGCGCAGTTACCATTGAATCCTGCAACATATCTGTATTATCGACCTGTGCAGGAAACCAGATTTGATAATTATTTAATTATTTTCTAATAATATAAAAGTAAGCCAGTTTGTGCATAAACGAATGGTGAAATAATTTTTGG
>JBAGKK010526444.1:0-12861 GCA_037177015.1 Euceroptres primus
ATTCAAGTTAAATATAACGAATAATAAAAGTTATTGTTCAATTACTTTTATTATTCGTTATATTTAACTTGACTAACAACTTTTTGTTATAAACAA
Organism: Euceroptres primus; assembly: GCA_037177015.1. Taxonomy (NCBI): domain Eukaryota; kingdom Metazoa; phylum Arthropoda; class Insecta; order Hymenoptera; family Figitidae; genus Euceroptres; species Euceroptres primus. Next base: position 97 of record JBAGKK010526444.1, read on the forward strand.
GTTTAAAAAATTGTTTTCACTTGAAAATTTCTTTCCTCGACCTTTCATCGGAGGATAAACAGGAAACGAGGTATTTTCAAAAAATTAAATTCTTCTGATTTTAGTGAAAAAAATGCAAAAAATGGGACTTTTGAAAAATCACAAATCACAAACTAATAGACCCATTTTTTATTTACGTAGAATCACAACTAAAGGCCCATTTTTTACTGACGTAGAATTTTGTTCACTTCATTTCATCCGCTGGCATTATTTTTTGTCATTTTTTACATGTAAATCCAGAGAAAGTAAAACGCTCCTAAGTTCACCGGCATTTTCATTGAATTATAATGTTCATACGTTGGGCCATCTATTTTTTTAATAAAATGGCTTTTTGGTTTTGAACAAATTAATAATAAATAAACACAAACAAGAATCACTATTTAAAAAACATTCCGTTATTTTTTATTAACTATTCTTATTATTTAAAAAATGATTTTTATGGATGTTTAATTTTTTGATTGTTCATAACTAAAGGGTCGAAGAAAACTTAAAGAACGTTGAAAAAACCGCAATTCACTAGCTTTATTCTAAGAGAAGATCATTATGAACAACGATTAATTGTTTATAAAATTCCTTTTTTTAATTTTCAATAATTATTATCTCATTCTAATAAGAGATTCGAAGAAAAGTTGAAGCATGTAGAGAACCGCTTTTTTCTAGATCTATGCTAAGAAAAGATCGTTATAAACAATAAATAACTGTTTAAACAATTACTTTTGTTAATTTTCAATAACTGTTATCTCAGTGTGACTAGAGAGCGGAAGAAAAGTTGAATAATGTAAAAAAACCGCAATTTTCTAGCTTTATTCTAAGAAAAGATAGTTATTAACAATAATAAATCGTTCAAACAATTTTAAACATATTGAACAAAAAATTTGAGCATATTTGTTTAGATAGTAACATCTTATGTATTAAAAACAATTTGTGAAAAAACTGCAAAAAAATAAGATTTAACGCCAAAAAGGCGCGATATCTCATTTTTGCACTTTGGGTTTTTTTTGGGACCCTATAAATGAGGTTTATGGGGTTATTATTACGTATTAAAAACATTTGTGAAAAAATTGCAAAAAATAAGATTAACGCCAGAAAGGCGCGATATCTCATTTTTGCACTTTGGGTTTTTTTTGGCCCTATAAACGTGGTTTATTGGGTATTATTAATTCGCATTTAGCAATCCATTCGAAAATTTCGTCCCACGACATACATCTATACAAAAGTTGGACTCAATTTATTGTGAATTGTAGATTTGCCCATCTGGGAAAGTTTTTCATCTCTCCTGTAAAATTAGATTGAATGGACATAGGACCGTTTGGTTTTCCCTGGTTCAATTGTCTACAATTTATTTATTACAATACACATGATTATTACAATAGACTTTATTAATTATATACTTTTTAAATTATATAAAAATTATATTAAATTAAAAAATTTAAATTAAATGAATATATATTAAAAAATACATTTATTTAAAAGAAGTGAATGAAAGATCATTTGAACAATATTATAAAAGTTATTATAAGTTAGGAATTATTCAACCACGTTCAGTTTTAGGAAAAAGGTTTGAGAAGTTCACTGTTAGAAATGACCGTAAATTTCCGTAACTTTTAGATTAAGAAAGTAACAGAAATTTTTATAAAATTTAAGATTCTTTTTAGAAACCGTATCTGCAAATTACCAATTTGTAACTGAAATTCACCAAACTGTAACTGAATTTTCATGAATTTGTCTTAAATTTCAGTTACGGTAATTGGATCCTAATTTTAACGGTAATTAATCCTAATTTTATCTTAAATTAACCAAATTGTAACTGAAATTTACCAAACTGTAGCTAAAATTTCAGAAACGGTAACTGAAATTTCAGAAACGGTAACCGAAATTTCAAAAACGGTAACCGAAATTTCAAAAACGGCAACTGAAATTTCAAAAACGGTAACTGCATAAAGCTTCAGTCTCATGCCTCTGAAAATTGCTATGGGAATTTCTAACAGTGACTTCTTTCTGAAGTTATTCTAACTTTATTTCAATAAAGTTTAATAACTCATTTAAATAATTAATTGCAATAAGTTTATTAAAGTTTTGAATGATCGTTCCAATTAGGAAGCTGTGGGATTAAGTTACCAACGGAGAGAAATGAGTGAAATGTCTATTTATCGAGCGTCTTTAATTAATCCAGTAATTTTCTTAATTTTTTTGGTGCATCATACGATCTGACGTCATGAGAGTGATAAAATACTTGGGAAAGAATAAAGTCCTCTGAACGATCGACAGATTATTAGTTTGACGTGGCAGCGTCGTGCGGAATATCGAAAGAGGCGAGAAGTGTCTCAACCAAAAGGCATGCCATTCCGTTCCTATACGTCGACCACTTATTCTTGTAACCGATCAGGCGTGATCTGAGAAGACTGAGGATTCCCAGATATTCTCCACGATGTCCTCGTCGCTTTGGGATCGAGATGTCGATAACAAAGATGATCGATGTCTGAGGCTGGCGACAACCAAACATTCATAAAAAAAATGTCTCGTTTACTTTGTCAATTCTCGAACGATCCAGATTCGAGTGACTCCGATCAAAATCTTTTTAAGTTTCTCCACACCCTGTTTTTATCGTCAGATTCGTTTTTTTCTCCTTTTATGGGTGAATAAACTTACATTGGCTGTGAAATTTACTTTTCTTTTGAATGTATTTTGATAGATTGATAAGAAAGTAAATTTACTTTTCTTTTGGATGTATTTTGATAGATTGATAAGGGAGTAAATTTACTTTCCTTTTGGATGTATTTTGATAGATTGATAAGGGAGTAAATTTACTTAAATGTATTTTGATAGATTGATAAGGGAGTAAATTTACTTTTCTTTTGGATGTATTTTGATAGATTGATAAGGGAGTAAATTTACTTTTCTCTTGGATGTATTTTGATAGATTGATAAGGGAGTAAAGAGTGATCGCAAAATAGGCTGTTTTTTAGCCTACTTTTTGGACCTCGCTAGCGATCTGGGGAAAAAATATAAAAATACGTTACAGGTATCAAATTACTCGTCATTGAAAACCAAAGTGAGCATCGCTTTTCGTTTTTTGAAAATTCCAAAAAATTATCCCTATTTAGGAGTTGAGAAGACCCCAAAAACAATAAAAAAAAGAAAATACCACTAATTATAAAATCATTTTTCATTGCATTTTTTCTATGAAATAAACCTTACAAAAGTAAAATCACGTATTTATCTCCCCTATTATTTGCGAGTCTTCAAATTAGACCTAGAGGTGGTTTCAGAAAGAATATTCAGATAAATGTCAAAAATGACTATTTTCAAATTATCAAAGTCCCCAAAAATTTTTTAATTGCATTTCTGATTATTGGGATCATATTTGGCAACCCTCCTGAGGCATCCCTATTATCTTAAAGTTTTCCAAATGGAGCTAGGGCTGGTTTCAAAAAGAATTTCCAGATAAATGTCAAAAATAACAATTATCAAAGTATCAAAATCCCCAAAAAGTTTTTATCTGCATTTCTGACTATTGGGATTACATTCGACAACTCTCCTGAAGCACTCCTATTATTCACAAGTTTTCAATTTAGACCTAGAGGTGGTTTCAAAAAGAATTTTCAGATAAATATAAAAAATGACAATTTTCAAAGTGTCAAAGTCCCCAAAAAATTTTTAATTGCATTTCTGACTATTGGGATCACATTCAGCAACCCTACTGAGGCACCCCTATGATCCGCAAATTTTTAAATTAAACCTAGGGGTGGATTCAAGAAGAACTTCCAGATAAATGTAAAAAATTACAATTTTCAAAGCGTCAAAGTCCCCAAAAAATTGTTATCTGCATTTCTGACTATTGAGACTAAGGCACCCCTATTATTCACAAGTTTTGAAATTAAACGTAGGGGTGGTTTCAAAAAAATTTGTAGATAAATGTCAAAAATGACAAATTTCAATGTGTCAAAGTTCCCAGATAAATCTCATTTTTGACATTTATCTGAAAATTCTTTTTAAAACCACCTCTAGGTTTAATTTGAAAACTTATGAATAATAGGGGTGCTTCAGAATGGTTGTCGGATGTGATCTTAATAGTCAGAAATGCAATTAAAAATTTTTTGGGGACTTTGACTTTGATTTTTTTTTGAAAATTGTCATTTTTGACATTTATCTGGAAATTTCTTTTGAAACCAGCCCTAGCTCCATTTGGAAAACTTGAGGATAATAGGGGTGCCTCAGGAGGGTTGCCGGATGTGATCCCAATAGTCCGACATGCAGATAAAAATTTTTTGGGGACTTTGACACTTTCAAAATTATCATTTTTGACATTTACCTATCTGGTAATTCTTTATAAAACCACTCCTAGGTTTTATTTCAAAACTTGTGGATAATAGGGATTCTTCATGAGGGTTGTCGGATATGATCCCAATAGTCATAAATGCAGAGAAAAATTTTTAGGTGAATTTGATACTTCGAAAATTGTCACTTTTGACATTTATCTGGAAATTCTTTTGGAAACCACCTCTAGGTTTAATTTCAGAACTTGTGGATAATAGAAGTGCCTCAGGAGGGTTGTCACATGTTATCCCAGTAGTCAGAAGTGCAGATAAAAATTTTTTGTGGATTTTGATACTTTGAAAATCGTCATTTTTGACATTTTTCTGGAAATTCTTTTTGAAACCACCTCTAGGTCTATTTGGAAAACTTGAAGATAATAGGGGTGCCTCAGGAGGGTTGGCGAATGTAATCGCAATAGTCATAAATGCAATTGAAAATTTTTTAGGGACTTTGATAGTTTGAAAATTGTCATTTTTGACATTTATCTGAAAATTCTTTTTGAAACCACCCCTAGGTCCATTTGGAAAGCTTGTGAATAATACGGGTGATAAATATGTCATTTTACTTTTGTAAGGTTTATTTTATATAAAGAATACAATTTAAATGATTTTATAATTAGTGGTGTTTTCTATTTTTTAATTTTTTAGGGTCTTCTCAACCCCTAAATAGGAGTAATTTTTTGAAATTTTTAAAAAACTAAAACGGATGCTTTACTTTTCACTTGAATATATTTTGATAAATTGATAAAGGAGTAAATTTACTTTTATTTTAGATGCATTTTGATAAATTGATAAGAGAATAAAGGAATTGAGAGAAAGGTGAAACAAGATCGGTGAAATTATTTTCCAATTGATAAATAATCAATATATAAATAGGTACTCTAATATTTATATATTAAATTAAAGTCTTGTTTCAATTGTAATATAGTAATGTAAGGAATATATTTAAAGATATCTCTCAGAGGATTTTCATGCAAAAATTTTTAAGAGCACTGCTGCTTTGGTGTAAGGAGAGCAGAGCCCAAAAATAATCACCTGGTTCCTCGACAAGGCTCTTAATGAAATTGATGCTTTGCATGAAAGGACAGGTGAGAGCACTGAGACCATAACGCTTTATCTTAGGATCCTCGAAACTCTGACAAGCCATAACATCATGCATATACAATCCCACTTTTCTCTTTATTTTTTGAGCGTTGACAAGAAATTTTAGTACCACACCTGCAAAATGTTCTGCCGAAAATGTTCCACATTTTGCCAGTAGGCCTTTACATAATTAAGAAAATGATGATCATTTTATAATCTACAAATCATTAATATTAAATTATTCTGGAACCTTTGAGTTTATTGACTTTGTGACTGCAGGAATCCAACTGAGAAATGACTAATAAAATTATTTAAAAAATTTTCCCTCTTCTACACATACAGTGAATAATGATAAATTGATATATGACGAACTGAAAGGCTTTATTGTCTTATTAGGATCGTATCTTCGGGGTTCTCGCTGATTGGATTTCGAAGCGAAGCTGATTGCTTGGGCTTCGAGCATTTTAACGACTGTTAGAATAAGAAAATCTTATCGCGAGACACCGAAGGCGACAGTCTTCTCTCCGTCGGTGTAAACGAGTTGGTAATCTATAAACGATTCGTTACAAAAATTTATTTTAATTAATTGCTCTAATAAGAGGCGACTCGTTAGAGATAAATGACCAAGACCTCATTGGGTGGCATCCGATACAATAACTTATCAAAATCGCACTTTCGCCTTTACATGGAGAAAAATACATTAATATAATTCAAGAATTATGGAATTCATTCTCAAAATCAATTTTAAAAAACCTCCATCAGAGATTTACGCCTGAGGAATCAATAAAATGAAGGTCAAATTCAGTGCAAAACGATTTGTTAAAGTAATTTATGTCAGTAATTATATTATTGACAATTGCTTTAAATTGTATAATTTTTCAACTACATTGCAATTACTTATTGTATTACTTATTTTACAATGTAAAATTTATGAAGTCTTTTTTTCGAGGTGGAATATCCATATATGATTTATTGCAATTTTAAATAGTCCTCTTGGATTAATTGAGGTAATTTAAGTGCCTCAATTTCTTAATGGCTGCTCGCTTGCTTTTCTTATTTTTTTTGGGAGTTTATGTCACGAACGTGTGAACAAAATTAATGAGCAATAGCTCGATCAGAGCGAGACAGATTTGTGTCTTTGCGAGTTACACCACATGGGAGATAATTTTGATAAATATGCAAGGGAGTGTAACAACCATGCATGTCTCCTGTGAGCTCCGCCTATCGTGTTTGACTCGCAATGGTGCGTAAGGTCACATATCAAGAAAGCATCGGTACATCATCAGGAAAAAATCTTTTTTATGTTGTTTTCATTCTCCAATCCATAAAAACATCAAAGTACATTCAACCAATATATTCTTTTGTTTTCAGTGAGTGCATAATTTCCCTTTTGAAATTCATTACACTGTAAAAAATATTGGAAATTTTTAAGACTAAATAGTATGGAATTTTTCCGAAAAAGGTCGGATATACGTTTTTCCGAGCAAAATGAGTAATTTCTCCGAGAATATTAGAAAATTTTCCGAATATATTGGATAATTTCCAAGAAATTAGGAAATATTTCGTAAACCTTAGCAAATTGTATAAATAAATATCCAACTACAATTCGGAATTATTTCTGAATGCATTAAGAAAAATTTCAAAATGTTCGGGTTATAAGCTGGCAAATTTTTTTCGGAAAAATTTTCGAAAAACTTTTTCCAGGGTACTTATAACCCCTTAATGTTTGAATTTCTTTTACGCAGGAAATTAACTTACCTAGGCTCCAATAATTACTTCTGGACCTAAAGAAGCAAAAACTTTTGTATTTTAAATATGGAAATCAAAATCTTTTTACTTTTTTAAGGTCACTCAAAAACTGTACACACAGTAAAATGGTGAACTTCAATTTAACACTGAATTCTTTTAAAATTCATAGACCTAGAACCTAAGAATTCTATCTAACTTTTTCCTCGAAATTTGGATTTTAATGTCAATAAATAATTTGAGTTATTCTGCACAAGTCAAATTAACCAAATCGGTACAGTTTCTTAAACATTAACAATTTTTAATTCAACGTGTTTTTAATCCAACTTTAACTTTATTAAAACACTACTTTATATAAAAAACAATGTAAGTCTACCTTATTTGGGAATGACAGTACAGTAGGGTGGTCGAAAAATGAATTGGAAAATTTTTTTTTCGAATTTTCATGCTCTCACCCCCCCCCCCTCAAATTTGTTTGAACCCACGAAAATATGAATGCATTTTTTTTGGAAAAAAAATTTAGAGGTTCCGCAAGACTTATGAAGTTTGTCACGTATTTCCCATAAGAAAAAAAGACGTGTTTGTAAATTTTATTCAAAATCGTCAATATTAAGTGAATCAAGTTGAAACTCAACATTTCTCTTTACAATTGGCCATAGAATACAAATAAAAAATTACTTTTTAAATATCACCCCCATAAGTCTGTTTTATAGGGTCCCAAAAAAACCCCAAAAGTGAAAAATTGTATCTTGCGAGTTTTTAGCGCTAATTATGATTATTTTGCGGTTTTTTTAAGTAAAAATTGTTTCTAATACATAAAATATTACTTTCTTCTGATAACTAGATGTTTACATAAATTGTCTATAGCAATTTTCTCTTAGAATAGAGCTAGAAAGTCGCGGGTTTTTTTTTGATTTTTCAACATTTTTTAAACTGTTCATTTAGAGCGAGGCAATAATCAATTAAAGTTAACAGAAATAATTTTTACCAATTTATTATTATTTATAACAATATTTTCTTAGAATAATGCTAGAAAGTTTGGGTTTTTTCTAAAATTTTCCACATTTTGTCCACTGTTCAATTAGAGAGAGGTTAATTCAAGTTAACGAGCATAATTATTTAAACAATTTATTATTATTTTTAATAATACTCTCTTTGAATACTGCTAGAAAGTTGCGGTTTTTACTGAAATTTTCAACTTTTTGTGCCCTTTTCACTTAGAGTGAGGTAATAATTAATGTAAATTAGCAAATTTAATTGTTTAAACAAATCATTATTGTTTATAACTATCTTCTATATTAATGCTAGATAGTTGCGGTTTTTTTTGAAATTTTTAGCTTTTTGTCCACTTTTCACTTAGTGAGATAATAATTAATGTACGTTTACCAAAATAATTGTTTAAACAAGTTATTATTATTTATAACAGTATTCTCTTAGAATAATGCTATAAAGTTTCGGTTCTTTCTAAAATTTTCCACCTTTTGCCACTTTTTAATTAGAGTGAGGTAATAGTTATTTCAAATCAACAAAAATAATTGTCTAAACAATTTATTATTATTTTAATAATATTTTCTATGTATGATGCTAGAAAGCTGCGGTTTTTTCTGAAATATTCAACTTTTTGTACACTTTTCATTTAGTAGGGTAATAATTGATGGAAGTTAACAAATATAATTATTTAAAGAATTGATTACTGCCCCTAATTATCTTCTCTTAGAGTAATGTTAAAAAGTTACGCTGATAATAAAATGTGTGCAATTCCAATTTTTTTTACACTTTGCAATAAACTTCGTCTTGTAATTCAGAACGAAATATTTACAAGTCATTTACAGACCCACCTTCTCCTAATTATTCTTTTGTCTTTATTTCTACTGTAAGATAGCTTTTCTGTTTAAATTAATATTTTTTATATGATTGGCAAAGAGTAAAAATACTTCACTTTGAAAAAATAGAATACTTTTTTTCGATTCTTGTTGAAGTTCGTTTATTATTTATTCATAACTAAGAAGTCAAAGCAAAACTGAAGATTTCAGAAAAAAGCGCAACTTTCTAGCATTACTCTAAGAGAAGATAGTTATAAACAATAATCAATTGTTTAAATAATTATTTTTGTTAATTTCTATCAATTATTACCTCATCAACTAAAAAATGGACAAAAAGCTGAATATATTAGAAAAAACCGCAACTTTCTAGCATTGCTATAGAATAAGATAATTATAAATAATAATAATTTGTTTAAACAATTATGTTTGTTAAATTGCAGTAATTATTAATTCACTCTAAGCGAATAGTGGACGAAAAGTTGAATATTTCAGAAAAAAATCGCAACTTTCTAGCATAAATCAAAAAAGTATTATTAAAAATAGTAATAAATTGTTTAAACAATTACGCTTGTTGACTTGAAATAATTATTACTTCTCGCTAATTAAAAAGTTGAAAATATGTTGAAAAATTCAAAAAAAACCGTAACTTTCAAGCATTATTCTAAGAGAATATTGTTATGATTAATCATAAATTGTTTAAACAATTATTTCTGTTCACTTTATTCGATTATTGAATCGCTCTAACTAAAAAGTTGAAAAAATATTGAAAAATTCGGAAAAACCGCGACTTTTCAACTCTATTCTAGGAGAAAATTGTTAAAAACAGTAATAAATTGTTTAAACAATTTATTTCAACATCTAATTATCAGCAGAAAGTAATATTTTATCTATTAGAAACAATTTTTACTAAAAAAAAACTAAAAAATAATCATAATTAGCGCCAAAAACTCGCAAAACACAATTTTTTACTTATGGGGTTTTTTTGGGACCCTATAAAACAGACTTATGGAGGTGATATTCAAAAAGTAATTTTTGATTCATATTCTATGGCCAATTGCGAAGAAAAATGTTGAGTTTCAACTCGATTCACCTAATATTGATGATTCTAAATAAAATCTACAAAAACGTATTTTTTTCTTATGGGAAATACGTGTTCTTCATGGGGTTTGCGGAACCTCTAAATACAATATTTTTCAAAAAAAAAAAAATCGAATTTATTTTTTTGTGGATTCAAACAAATTTGGGGACTGAAGGCATGAAAATTCGAAAAAAAAATATTTTGGACCACATAAAAAATTGTGGATTTTCAGGATGGTATTTACGAGCTAAAAATTATGACAAATCATGAAGATATGGAATTTTTTGACACTGTACTGTAAAAAATTCCATATCTTCATGATTTGTCATAATTTTTAGCTCGTAAATTCCATCCTGAAAATCCACAATTTTTTATAGAACACTTGGAGGATTTTTAGGCTTAAATCTTTATTAAATGCTCTAATCATTCTATGAGGAAACAGATTTAAAAAGTTGTTTTTCGAGATCGGGAAATTTCTTTATGAACAATTTTCAAATACCTCTCCTGTAAAGTTGTTAAAAACCCTTTGGTTCTAGGGCCACGAATTGAGGTGCAACAAAAATGAGACTTAAAAACAAATAAAATCAAAATGAACATTTCAATTATTTTAAATTATTCAAAATGAGTTAAAACAAAATTCATACCATCGGATTTTCAGTCTTATCTTGAAATCACTATGCATGATCGGAGATTTACTGAGGAAACTGAAAAATATATCTCCTTATTAATAAAATTACTGATAATTTATTTATTTAGCCGACAAAGAGATTTGCTTAGCGTTTCCTTAGGCAGGGGAAGGAGACGAAAAAGATGCATTTCAAAATTAGAAACTTTCTATGTGCTGAGTCTTTTAAAAGTAATTTTTTTAATGACATATTCTCCAAATCTGAATCAGTCAAAATATTCACTGATTTCATTCAGTGGCCCATTTCTAGCTAGTAATTCATCAATGAGTTTTGACTGAATTTCAGTCAATTTCACTGCAATTCAGTTAAATTTCACTGATGAGTGAATGGGCCATAAATTCTTCAGTAAATTTTGACCGAATTACAGTGAAATTGACTTCAAATTGACAATTGCAATTGTCATTACAATTGCCAATGCTCCATTGTCATTACAATTGCCAATGCTCCATTGTCATTACAATTGCCAATGCTCCATTGTCAAAACTCACTGCAATTCAGTAAAATTGCACTGATGAATTAGCTAAAAATAGGTCACTAAATGAAATTAGTGAAAATTTTGACTGATTCAAATTTAGAGAGTATATTTTCTTAATATAAGTTGCACACAGAAAACCATTGGTGTGAATTTTGTTGCATCTCATTTTGAATAACTTAATCAATTTAATTTTTCATGGTGATTTCATCTGCTTCTAAGACTTATTTTTGTTGCAAATCAATTTGAGTTTGAATTCAGTGTTAAATTGAAGTTCACAATTTTCCTGAGGAGTTAAGAAACAGATTTGGAAGATCAAAGCCTTTATACCGAGAAAATGAAGAAGCGTCAAAGTGTCGAGTAGATTTCGTGCGGTTCCGTTCAAACACCTGTCACTGTTTTCGGTGAAGTACCGGAAGTTTGTCAATGGTCGAGAACGTAATTCCCTCAGTGTAAAACTCAACACTTGACGCCCGAAACATGGTCGAATACCGTTCGACAATGCGGTCTTTTGGACACCCATAATTCAGACTTCAAGGCGAGAAATCGGCAAAAGGTAGAATCAAAAGGTCTCAAAGCACAGCTCTTCTTCCTTTTTTCGTACTCTACTCGACTCCATCCTGCTGACTCCCTTTCGAGCGCGGGTGACAAACAGCCGCGGATTCCACGGATCCGCTGGGTGCGCAAAGTCCGGGGCTAATTAGCGGTTCATGGCACCGCGAAAAAAAACACGTTTTAAGATGGTCCGATGGAGGGAGCAGTATTTGAATATATAGGCGGAGGACAGTGAGCGATGTTGCACCTGCTGCCACGAGTCAGTGTAATAGCTACCGAGATGTCGCGTCGGTACATGCCGCACTAAAATCGACTTTCCCTACTTATTCCCTTTTTTTCTGAAGCACATGCAAATTGGTTCATGTAGTTCATATCGTACCATCCAAGGATGAACGGATAAAATTAATCAGTTTTTTTTATTAAACTTTTATACGGAAAGAAGAAAGAACTACTCTGAAAAAATAGATATGGTAAACTGAACTATAGTGGTGTAGGTGAAAAAAAAGTAGTCACGAGTACCATTTTTCCAATTATTATTACTATTCGTATGCAGTAAGTAGAACTATTTTGAAATGGTCAATCACCTGTAGTTCCTATAACCGTTTCTTGGATCAACTGTTCACATGTTCCATATGGTTTAATTTACTAAAAAAAACAGTTATTTTTACTACTTTTAATACTTCATTTGATTATTAGAGGTACAGTTATTTCAACTATATTTGGCTTGCGGGTGCCTCCAGCTACTAGGGAAAAGTAGTCACAGTTACCAGGAATTTTTCTCAGTGCAACGTAGATTTTTATTTCTTTGTCAGAATGAAGATTTGTTATCAACCCACATAATAGGTAACATCCAACCGAATATTACACGGGAAAAATAAGTACTTGAAAATTTACTTGACTGTGCTAGACTCTAGGATAGGCCACAAATTTCTAAAAATTTCTTATAACGTTCATTAGAAGGTTCATA
>JBAGKK010526465.1:0-12858 GCA_037177015.1 Euceroptres primus
GTTCATGCTATCTCTCTCTTCAGCTTATGACGGTTCGGCAGCCCTGCGGGCTGCCTCTAGTAGTATATGCTCGAAGGAAAAAACAGGTTAATTTAATTTCGACAAAAGCAATTATTAACTCGATTCTCAATTTTTTGTTGAAAAAGTAAAATTTGGGGCAAGAAATAAAGTCGTTACAAGTTGTATGTAATTATTAAATCAAAGTATAAATTAATTGTGATTGTGATGGTAAACCTGTCGATTTTGTAAAGGTTTGCTTTTTTTTCCTACTTCTTTTTTGACTTGTCGGAACTTGTCGTCGTCACGACACCAGTGAGATCAGCAAATTCCTTCTTTAACTTTAGCAAAATGTCTACCTGCGGTTGCCACACGGATTTATGTTCCTTGGACTTGAGTTCTCGAACGAGAGTGGCCTGAACAAATTTCATATATAAATAATGCACTCAACTATGTTTTTTTTTTCAAAGAATGTATCAAGTTTCGTAAAAATAAAAAAAAAAACTTACTTGCTTCGCAATGGTTATTTCTAACCTTGCAACATCTTCCGAAATACTTCCGTTTTGTTTGGAAACGGCAGTTGGCGTTGCTACTTTTTTTACATGAGATTTAGCGGATTTGCTTTCGCTTTTGGATATTTGTAGATTGGCCAACTGTTTTTTCAACTCCAGAAGAATAAGCACTTGCGGTTGCCAAACACTTTTGTCTTGTTTGGCTTTTAGATCTCTGACTAATTGGCCCTGCAAAATGAAAATGATTAGTGAAATAAAAATAAATAAATAAAAACATTGCATATATTCACACCTGCTTTGCAATCTCATTTTCTAAAGTCTCAATATCTTGAGATGTTTGTTTAGAATCTTGTCTTCCCGCGTATTTCTGTCGCAACATCTCAACTTGTTGAGCCTCCATTTTGGTAAAGAGTGGCGTTGGTTTGCCGATTTTGTGCCCAGCAGGTAACATGGTTGTCACGAGGTCAGGAATATATCCGTATTCCTTCGTATCCATTCCCAATTGTCCTCTTAATTCACGGGCTGTACTAGGCATATATGGACCCAAAAGAGCCGAGAGCAGACACGCCAGATTGCAACAAATTCCAATGACTGTTGCAGCTTTTTGCCTATTGGATAAGAAGAAAATCTCTCAAGGGTTTGAATTTCACAACATTTTTATGTTATTTCAAATTTAAGTAGGCTTTTAACTTACTTGTCTTTGTCACTGCCTTTAATTTTCACCCAGGGTTGTTGTAACTGCATGTACTGATTTCCATGTTTTGAGATTGCAAGAACGTGTTTCAAAGCATCTCTTAATTTCGTTTTTGAGAAACAAAGAATATAGTTGGTCAGTTCTCGTTGCGTTAATGCTAACACGGTAAAATCGTCCTCCTGAGGTTCCATCACTGGCACTTTCAAATCAAAGTTTTTTTCAACAAACATGAGAGCCCTAAATATTGAAAAACAAAAACTTGGTATCATGAAATATTTTCATCCGAAGAAGAAGAAATTAATTGCACAAACCTGTTGATGAAATTTCCGAGATTATTTAATAGTTCGCTGTTATTCTTGGTGGCCAAATCCTGCCAGCAAAAATTCGAATCTTGACTTTCTGGTCTAATGTAGGCCAAGTAGAATCGCCAAACGTCTGCAGGAATTCCGGTTTCAATAGCATCTGTGCCAAAAACTCCAATTCCCCTGGATTTCGAAAACTTTGTGTCTTCATAGTTTAAGTATTCTGTAAAAGAAGGAAGGTGAATTTGGATTTTAATAAACTAAAGAATTGAGAACTTACCAGTTGCTGCAATGTGATTGACCAAAGTATATCCCTGATCAGCTGCCATTAGAGTCGCTGGGAACATGATTGCGTGGAATGGAACATTATCCTTGGCCATAAATTGATAGAGATCGATATTGACATCCGCACTAGGCTTCCACCATTTCTCGTAATGTTTAGTGAATCTTTTAGTAATACTAATGTAACCCAATGGAGCGTCAAACCACACGTAAAAAACTTTGTCCCTGTATCCTTCCAAGGGAACTGGAATTCCCCATTTCAAATCTCTCGTAATGCATCTTGGTTTTAAACCATCTCGAAGCCACGGTTTAGTTATTGCTCTTGCTATTGAAGACCATTGACTATCTACACTTTCGACCCACTCTTTTAATTTATCTTGCAACTAGAAAAAGATTAAGGTTTGTCATTATTTTAAATTTCAAGTTATTTTAACTTCAATTAAAAAAAAAAAATACCTTGGGTAAATCAAGAAAGAACTGTGTTGAAGCCTTGACAATCGGTTTATTACTGCAAACCTTACACCGCGGGTTAATTAATTCAGTTGCATTAACGAGGTGCCCACATCCATCGCACTGATCGCCTCGAGCATCTTCATATTTGCATCCCGGACAAGTTCCTTCCACAAATCTATCTGCTAAAAATCTATTGCAGGTTTTGCACAATAATTGATCCACAGAATCAGTCAGAATGTAACCCTGTGATTTTATTCTCAAGAACGTGTCTTGAACAATCCTAAACAAAATAATTTGTTTAGTTTCTGTCATCATCACAAAGCTTCCTGCATAAGGTGAAAATTTACTTACTCGGTCTGTTCAGCGGTTGTGGTTCGTCCAAAATAATCAAAACCGATATTGAACCAACGATATATATCATTATGAATGCTGAAAAATTTGTCACAAATCAATTGCGGTGTCGTATTTTCTTCCAGTGCCTTGGTCTCTGTTGCAGTTCCATACTCGTCTGTTCCACTGTGCAAATTAAAACAATTAAAACACACATTAATTTTCTGTATTATTTTTATTTATTTTTAAAAAATAAAAATTGGTACCAAATAAAGAGCGTATTGTAATTCCTTTGTCGGCAGTATCTGCAAAATGCGGGAAAAAATATTACAATCTTGATTTTTTCTCCTTATCGACGGTTTTTTTGAAAATTTAGATTCTGTGAAAAATGATGTTTTGGGAAATCCGAAAAAGGTGGCTCTAATATGAAATACCTGGAGAAATCGTTAAAAAGCCAGAAGAATCATTAAGGAATCCATATAAAAAATTTTACTAAGGTAATTCAGGACATAAAAAATTATAAAAAAATTATTTGCAATAATCACACACCCACATGTCAGATAATGCATCGACATCGCCTGTATGAGCCCAGCTGTTATGCACTATACATAGAACAAAAAATATTGATTAAAGTAGTTATTTTATTATAATTTTATGTTATTGTAAGTTTTAAAAAAAATTTTGATCATTTTCTAGGTCAAAAATGTATTCCATAATCGAGCCCCCCTTGGTATTTCATATTCGAGCCACTGTCTACAAAATGTTTACGCTTATAGAATATATTCTCTAAATAGAAGAGGCTCTATATATCCCATATAAGACTGTTATTCTAACCTTACTCTACTATTACATGCAGGGTTTATTAACCAAAGTTTATTTACTACATAATAACACTTTACTGAAACAAACTCGAGGGTATCACTTTTACATTTTCTGATCTCACATTTTGTAAGATGCACATAAAGAGACAAAACTGACACTATTTTCTACTTCCCCCAAGAGCATTCAGAACCAACTATTACCAACACATTACACTTTATACTTTAGCAGAAACCCGCTTATTCCATATTCGAGCCGTCTTCTCTATTCGCGATGAGCACGAAACATTCGAAACTTATCGACCAATTCAGAAAGCTCTATATTTTTAACGTTTGTTTTTATTAATAGTAGCGTCTCACATATAACTTAACTGAAATTTTAAGTGTTACGGATAGCTGATGAACTATAATAATTTTCAGTTTTTCAATTGTAACACGTATTAGTAATATTGAAGTGACAATATGAGTGATGTTTGTAGGTTAGGTCATTGTGTAGTATGTGACTGTGAAAAAATGACCTTTATTAATGTTTGGACCTTAATTTTTGATAATAATGCTGTAAATCATTTGTTTATAGTAGCAAAGTACTGTTCTCTCCCAAAAAATCTTGGATGTGCTGAACATACTAACGTTCGTCACTTATCGAGTTTTTCAAGGTTTTTTTGTGAAAAAACTCTATCTTAAGCAATTTCACTTTAAACAAATAGTTTACTTCATTTATATTAATAATTATCGCCAAAAACATTATTAATGGTTATCTTTCTACAATATGACACAATTACCTAACCTATAAGTATGGCTTACATATTTCTTTTACTATACACTGCTCATACATATTACAGTCAAACTATTTAAAGTTATTATAATTCATCGATAAAAACATGCTAAATGCAACAGCTCTTTTCGTTATTTTTTCTGAAATAACAATTAAATACGTTCCAGCAAAATGTAAATATTCGAAGAGATTGTATTCAGACCACGTGACCCGATCATATGGTCGCGACTTCAGCGCCTCTATAAATCGCACACATCGAGAATTAAATCAGATTTACTTTTTATTGATGCAAACCTGGCAAAAATATCTGCAGAGAGAACACAACCGATGATATTTCCTAAATGAGGGATGTTATTTACGTAGGGAAGAGCCGAAGTCACGAGAATATTTCTTTCTGCAGGAACAGGTCTGGAAAAAAAAGGTTCAGTGTGACTAAAATCCCAGATTCAAAGATTTAAATTGGCCTCTGAACAATTTGCTCTTTTTTAAAATTGATTCATAAATTTTTTTCCACCATACACTGGATTCGTAGGT
The DNA here is from genome assembly GCA_037177015.1 of Euceroptres primus. NCBI lineage: Eukaryota > Metazoa > Arthropoda > Insecta > Hymenoptera > Figitidae > Euceroptres > Euceroptres primus. The sequence continues at coordinate 4,698 of JBAGKK010526465.1, forward strand.
TCGACTAGACGGTAAGAGGAAGTTGTCCAACTGTCTTGAATGTAACAGAGTTCTTCGGCACTAATTAAATCAATGTCTTTCTCATCTTGAACGTTTATCTAAAAACAATAAGAAAATTGTTTATTTCACAAATGTTGTGTTTCATTAAAAGTTGTCTCAAGTTACTCACATCAGCAGTTGGTTTACTTTGTTTTCCACCAGTGTATGAGTTGAGAGGAAACCAAGAAGCGGCTTGAATACATGCAATTCCTTTTTCTCCTCTTTCAGACTTGAAAACTTTTAGTCCTTCCTAAAATTTTGAAGCAAATTTTTAAATTGTCAAGTAAGGCACTTATTTTATTTTTATTTTATTTACCTGCACTACTGGAATCGCTTCAATATCTTTCAACCAATTTTCTATGTGAAAAAATTCCTTGGATATTAAATTACCAACTTCAGGGATGGCTGCGGCCATCCAAAGAGTCACCCAAAGGAACGAATCCACGATTGACAAATCATTCTCACACTGCAAAAGATATATAAAAAATTGGCATTTTATTGGGAATTAAAAATGTTTCGTTTCTTTCTGTTTTTTTTTTTACCTGAATTAAGTACTTTTTGCCTTTTAATGCCGCATTCAGTTCTTTTAAAAGAGACCATATCCGAGGCTTATGAGACGCATCCAATGTCCCTGAACCACCATAAGAAACTAGAGCAGGCTGAAAAATATTACACGTGCTTTCTAATTTAGATTAGTAAAAAAATTATTGAAATCAAGTACCTGCAATTGAGTAATTTCCCATTCCAACCATTTGTTGGCAACAATACGATCTTTTTCTGCAACTGGTGCTAAAAACTCTATAGCTGCAAGAGTGCTAAAAAGTTCAACTCCAGGTGCTACCTCTAAAACAGGTAAGCGTCCTAGAGTGCTCTCTGTAAAGCAAAAGAAATGTCCCAATAAATTATTCACTAATACTTTGTGCCGAGAGATTGTTTTCCACAAACTTAAGACTAAAACTGTTTATTTCTTTTGTATGATCTTTCCTCCCTATAACGCTAGAGTTTTCTTCAAGAGAACACTTGTAGACATTGAAAACAATTTTAAAATAGACTAAATAAACTTTTTCTCTAGGCATTTGAATCTTTAAGTATTCGTTTTTGATTCAAAATGTACTAAAAGTATTGAAAACAATGTTGTGTCCACTGTTTTTGACAAAATTTTATAATAGAGGTTATAATCCTTTACCGTTCAAAGTGACTATCTTTACTGTAACTGTTTTTTTTGCTATTTTAGCAATGAGAACAAGTTTCAATGCATTCGGATTGCCTTCGTTTGTCAACACAATCATTTTCGTTAATAAGTTAATAAATATTCACAATAAATAGGAAAATATGTTCACTGATGCACAACCAACACACGTGAGCAACAAACAAATGTTGTGGGTGATGCATACCCATGATCAGCGTTGCGCAGTTACGCGTAACTCGACGTTTTCGACGTATAATACGTTTATGACGTAATATACGTCGAAAACCGTAGAAAACTCAGTAAGTTACGTTTCCAAGATGGCGGAACTATTGACGTTGAAGTATAACCTCACTTTTTCGACAGATTTGTTCTTTTGACTGCATTTCTTGGAATTAAAACTGAATAAAAGTAAAACTTATGCCTTGAAAAATGTAAAAATAATTAATATCAAACTGCAAAATGATTTTTTCTAATTTGCAAACTTTGTAAATAGGTAAATCTACGTAAAATATGAAGCACATAAAGTAAATACGATAAAAAATTTAAGCCAATTATTTTCTTTTGCCACTAAGATACTTTTTTTAAAGTAACAATTTCTTTTGAAAACATGTTACTGTTATCATAATAAAATTTAAGTTAGGTTATGTGAAAACGTTGCATGGCGCATGCGCCCTGTACGCTTTTATATGACGTAATATACGTCGTACTCGCGTAGAAAACTAGGGACGTAATATACACGTAGAAAACCACGTATATGACGTGTCGTATTATACGTTTCCAACCCTGACCATGATCTCATGACGCAAACCTAATGGCTCTTTCATACCTCATCTAGCCGGCTTGGGTTGGCAGCCAGCCAGCTCGTGTCCGCACGAGGTTGCATGAATTGATTTTTCCGGGATTTTCCTCGGAGTGGGATGTTTGAAAATTAAGTTTTGTAAATATAAGATTTTTAAAAAATTAGGTATCTAGATGAAATATAGTGTGCAATTTTATGATAAAAAATAATAATATATAAAATTATACTTCGATGTTTTTGTAAAATAACGTGTGGTGTGGTGAGGTTATGTTAGTGCATGCGGTTCAGTGCAAATAATGCTGATGTACAAATATCCAGCAATATAACGGTGTCTGTACGGCGTGTTTGGTATTATTACATCTCAATCTTTTTCGTTTTGTCGTTAAATATTGTAAATTAAAGGATATTAAATAAAAATATTTATTTCAAGTTTTAAAAAACCTCGACTTTAATAAGGACGATGAATGATACATATCAGGACGTGTCTGATGAAGACTATTTTTCCGACGAATCGTCTAGTGCGGAAGATGATTTGAGTATGCAAGTTATATCTATAATGCTGTTAAGGAAATTAAATCAAAAAAGGCGAAGAAACGTCTAAATCTTCATCTAAGGGCTTCACCGATCTAGGATTAATATTTTCTTCATTGCCTTCGAATTCACCTTCAACTTCAGCGAGTTCATCTCTAGAGGCTAAGGCATCCGATGATGGACAAAGAGTTTTGCCCACAGAGTCAATTTCATCGACCGAATAACCTTTGAAGCCAGGATGCTGCATAGCATTCAAAGTCTCCACTTTTTCCCCACAAAGTATACAAGAAACAAATAAATAATTCTGAAAAAATGGTATAAAACACATAAAAATCATTCATGACAGTTTAAGGTTATATTTTCAACACCACAAGAGCTCATTCTTTGACAAGTAATATCATTTACCAAAACCAAACAATAAAATGAAATACTTACCTCAATATTTTCAGATTCCATTTTCCGTATTCTTAATTTAAAGACGAAACGAAAAACGAGGTGTAATAATACCAAATACGCCGTAAAGACACCGCTTTGTTGCTTGCGGTACTTGTACATCAGCATTATTTGCACTGAGCGCATGCACTAACATAACCTCACCACACCACACGTTGTTTTACAAAAATATGGAAGTATAGTTTTATATATTATTACTTTTTATCATAAAATTACACACTACATTTCATCTAGATAGCTAATTTTTAATAATTTGTTTCAAAAAATCTTATATTTACAAAACTTAATTTTCAAACATCCCACGCCGAGGAAAATCCCGTCAAAATCGATTCATGCAGCCTCGTGCGAGCACGGGCTAGCTAGGAGCCATAAACGCTGCGTTTATGCCGTCGACATACCCAGCCATCCACAAAAACGCGCATTTGATTGCGCTCGGCGTAAAACGCAATACTCTGTCTCTTTTTTCTGCTGCGAAAGAGAGAGAGAGAGAGAGAGAGACAGCGGTTGCGTATGCGCCATGCGCAAACCAAAAACGCGTCTATGTAGATAGGCAGATAGAAATGGACCCCGTGACTTTCTGGGGAACAGCGTTATGGGCTTTTCATACCTCATCTTGCCAGCAGTGACAGGCAGAAAGCCCACAAGAGCAAAAAGGGCAGACTGTCTTCCATCTCTTTCACTCTTGTAAACTTTCTGCATGCTATTGCCGGCAAGATGAGGTACGAAAAGAACATTACAGTCGAACCTCCAACATCTTGATCGTTTGCCCCTACTTTCGAGACGGTGTTTGTCCAGATAGTTTACTCCCACACATGGATACATACGTGTGTGCGCAAATGCCTGCTGCACAACTTCCAATTTCCCCTCCGAATTACCACCATCATTTAATAACTCCCCCCGAAATTATGACATGGTTGGAGGTCCGACTGTATGAGCATTAGAGAGAGAAAAAAATCGTGAAAGGTAAGCCTGTCTCTTTCTACTTCAGAACTGTGTCAAGTGATCGGAGGCCCCGCGCATTTTCTAAATATTCTTTATAGTTAATTTTTTTAACAATAATAAATAATAGATTATAAATATATAGTTATAATAAATCTAATTTTAAAAAAATTCTAGCAAAATATCTTGTTTAAATTAGCTTATAAAAAGAACGTGGTAACCTTAAATTGATTTTGCTATTTGATTGAAAATGCTATAATAATAATCTTTTTGTGAGAAATAAATTTATACAAAAACATCAATATTAAAGGGATTAAGTCTGTTTTTTATTAAGATTATTCTAATAAAATTATTATTAAAACCGCAAATACGTAATGTTCATATTAATTTATGTGAAGTAATTTCTATAAGTGGGAAATTAACGTTCCAAACTGATAATTATTGTCCAAATTTATGTTTTGTCAGAAATTTTTTTCATTTCAAAACAATTTCAGTTTATTTATAGCAAGAAACATATATAAAACAGAGCATTCATATGAGCATAAATTTAAACATAAATATGGATATAGATATATGAACAAATACAAAATGGAACATATACATATACTGCACACACTTCCACCATTTTTAATATTTATATTTAAAAATAATAAAATAAATGAATAAACTTCGAAAAACACTATTTTGGTACTGTCAACATCATACTCTGAGGGCATTCGCGATACAAGGCATAGTCCTGTGATTTATCAAGCCCCACCCATCGAAAATGCTCTTGACCAATCAGCTTTTCTAGAAAGAGACAGGTTTACCTCTCACGATTTTTTTCCCCCTCTAATGGTCTTTTCATACCTCATCTTGCCGGTATGATTCATGAATCGATTTTTTCGGGATTTTCCTCGGCGGGATGTTTGAAAATCAGGTTCTGTAAATATAAGATTTCTTTAAAAAAATATTTAAAAATGAGGTATCTAGATGAAATGTAGTCTGCAATTTTGTGATAAAAAGTAATTATATATAAAACGATACTTCGATATTTTTGTAAAATAACGTGTGGTGTCTTATTACATTTCTAAATGCTGATTAAAATTATTTTTATTAAAAAATTAATCCAATTATAAGTTTAGGGACATGAGGTGATGATTTACTTTAAATCCCTTTAGTAATTAAATTTATTTTCTAAATTCGGTTAGCTATTTTTATATTCTCATCACATGAGAGTGTTTAATTTTTTGTACTCGTTGAGTGTTGTGTTTTTAATAATGAAAATGATGATGGAATGATAATGTTTTTTTTACTCGTTGAGTGTTGTGTTTTGAATAATGATGATGATGATGATGATGATGGAATGATGATAGAAATTCCAATCCTCTTTTTTTTTAAAGCAAATAAGAGTAGGGCGAGATAAAGAGTAAATTGATATCATGTATCAGTATCGTATTGCTGTTGTGTATTTCTTACCAGAGAAATAATTTGTAGTGTTTTGAATTTATCTTTATTACACATTCCGTTGAAGACACAATAACCCAAGCAGGAAAGATATTTATGTAGGGGAAGGGGAATTCCCTCTGAAGATGGTTCAACACATGTGCATAATCTTTTTTATTTTCTTATTACAAAGGCTGTATGTGGCAGCTTGGACGAACTCGAGAAAATCCAGTGTACTTTGTCTTTCCGAGCTAGCTTGGTGCGAAACTTATTTCACAAACAGATTTTTGTCCCTAGAGTGGACTTGAAAATTCAAAAATGGGAAATGGCATTTGTTTCTTATTACTTAGTTGTGCTGTGTTGTCAGCAACTGGAAAGAATATAGTCCTTATTCTGGTTGACGATCTTGACATAGAATTGGATGGAATGGTAATTGTATTTGAATTTGTGTAAAAAATTATAGGAAAAGTTGACGTTTCCTATAATTTCCTTGACGAAAAGTTTTCTTTTACTTTTTAAGCAGTATCGAAATTAAATTTGGTAATTATTTAATTAAAATTATTTATTGTTACTCAAAGTGATGCTGATTTCGAAATTTTTATTGGAAATTATGCAAAAATTACGAAGGATCCCGCACCAAATGTATGCAGAAAAATTTCTTAATTTTTGTTTTACATTTCAGAAACCTTTAACGCAAACGCAAAATTTAATTATAGATAAAGGGGCCTCATATATAAATAGCGTAAGTAATTTTTATACCTATTCACTAATCAAATTTAGTATTTTGAAAAGAAATATTTGAGATTCAAAAAGTTTAATTTTACGGTTCATTAAAGTTTAACTTTAAATTTAGAAAATGATCGGAAACAAGTCTAGAAACCAGAATTGATTTTTTGTACAAAAATTTTCTCTTGTTGTTTTGTCAATAGCTCTCTCAATTTTTAACTTTTGTTGAAAAATTAAAAAATAAATTGTAAGATGTAAGATTTCAAAGTATCTACCTTTGAGAAATAAGCAAATTTTCAGGCACATAATGACAAAAACCAAATCTAGAGATTAAATCTGATTAAATTTTCTCTCCATTTATATCGTCGACAGTTTATAATGTAGAAATAAAAAAGTTTTAGTTCAAAATACTGTAACGATCTTAAATGTATAATATGGTTTCAATTTACCTCAAGTATGCAGCAGTTCCAATTTGCTGCCCGAATCGAGCATCAATTTTAACTGGACGTTATCAACACAATCACCGGGTCTTAAACAATAGCATTGACGGAGGTTGCAATAATCAGCAGTGGCAGGATGGTCCGGAAAAAAATACTTTTGCCATTCATTTGAAGCAGAAAATGGGATATAGAACTTTCTATGCTGGAAAATATCTGAATCAGGTAAATTTTATCAACTAAATTATACTTGTCGGAAATATATATTGATCCATTTGATAAATTAAAAATCTTTTTAGTATGGTACTAGAGCTAGTGGTGGTTTAAGAAAACCTCCTGGTTGGGACTATTGGTACGGCCTTGTTGGAAATTCTAAATATTACAACTATTCTCTTTCAATAAATGAAACAGAAAGAAAATATGGTAATCAACCCCAAGATTATCTGACGGACGTTATCGTAAGTGAATCCCAAATTCAATAAAGTGATTTGTATTTGACAATCATCAATAATAATTTATTAATCGATCAATAATTATTACAATAATTCGAAAATTGATTTATTTCACAGAAACAGTTTGCTGTCGACTTTATCAATATCCAATCGAAGAATACTCCCTTCTTGATGGTTTTGGCACCTCCAGCTGCTCATGCACCATTTAATCCTGCACCCAGACACAATGATAGATACAAAGGGACTAAAGCCAAAAGAACACCAAGCTTCAATAACATGCAAGAAAGGGTAAAGTGAAGAAAAATCCAATTTTACTACCAAGAATAAATTATTATTATATTTATTATTATTATTATTATTATACTAAACGTTTACACACTAATAAAACATTTCAACTTGGAAACCTTAGGATAAGCACTGGCTAGCAAGAATGGGACCTATTCCTCTGCCAGATAGCGTGTTACCAAAATTGGACAATGTTTACAGGCGACGTTGGGAAACTCTTTTAGCTGTAGATGAAATGGTTGCGAACATTCATCAATCCTTAAAAATCAAGAATCTTCTGAACGATACATATATTATTTTTACTTCGGATAACGGTTATCATGTCGGTAAGGACTTTTTAAAACCTATATAAAATTAATCTCTTTATATAAATGTCTTTTGAAATTATAAAAATGATTAAACTAAATATATTATACCTAAGGTCAATACATTTTTTCTTTAGGTCAGTTTGGTATGCCCTTAGACAAAAGACAACCTTACGAAACAGATATACATATTCCTCTTTATATTCGGGGGCCAGGAATTGTACAATCGAAAATATCAGCGCCTGTTGGCAGCGTCGATATGTTTGCGACAATTCTCGATATTGCTGGTCTCGAATATTTTTCTGACGGAATTTCCATGTTAAAGCACAATTTATCCATCGACAGGACTTTGCTAATTGAATATAAAGGAGAAAATTCTAATAGACAACGGAATTCTGGATGCCCTACTGACAACGATCCAAATTTAACCGTTAGTTTTATTTATAAATAATTTGAAAAATCTAAATATTTTTATTTTTCATTATTTGCTTAATTTTGAATTTTATATAATATATTTTTTTTAAATTTACATTTTAATTATTTTAATTCTTGTGTGTATATTTTGTATGTATATATATATA
>JBAGKK010526476.1:0-12858 GCA_037177015.1 Euceroptres primus
GTGTTATAAAATTCCGTATTCCATACTTGAATGGCCAAAAAATGATACCTGAAAAAATCTAGAAATACCTGGAAAAGTCAGGGAATTTTTTTTCAAGATTTGAATAGACACCCTGATTGAGAAATATAAATTCCTATTCAAAGAAATATTTTATGCAGAGACATTAAGCCCCAGACTTTGGTACTGTTAAGAAAATTCATTTTTCGATTTGGAATGGTTCTTAGTCGTCCGTAAAGAGAATTTAAAAGAATTCATAAAAAACTTCCTACATCACTGAAAAATTTTATCAGACATTCCCAGTACAGAGAACATCTTGCTCTTTTGAATATGCTTTGTCTCATATTTTTCACATTTTTTCCGGATGAGATATTCTGCAAAAGATTTAGGGCTCTATATTTTATAAACGGATAGTAGCACAAGTTTTCTTTTCTCGAAGAAGCAAAAGGGCGGTGCTGAGTTTTTTTCCAAAGTTCTTTTTTCGAAAACGGTTAATATTAATATCAAATTTTGGTTTACGGTTCTTAAACATCTTTTGGGCTTTCCAGCACAAGCACAACTTTTGTTTTTTTGAAAAAAGAAAATGGTGATGCTGGCCCAAAAATTATTTTTAGGATTCGGGGTTCAAATTTTGATTTTGTCAAAAAATATTTTGAGGCACAATAATTGAGCACAATTTAGCACAATTTTGATTTTTTCAAAATTCTTTATTTTGAAAATTTTGGGTAAAAATGATAATTAAAAAAAATATTTTTAAGTTCAGAAAAGTCAGGTTATTTTTGAAAATATTAATCTGAATTTAAATTTTCATAAGAGATACTTATTGTGCTTGCCGAGAAAAACTCAGCAGCATTTTGATTTTATCAAAATTCTTTATTTTGAAAATTTGGGATAAACAAATATTTTAAAGTTGAGAATAGTCGAGTTTTCTTGGAAAATATGAATCTGAGATTAAATTGAGATACTTGTACTTTACTAGCACAATTCAGCACAATTTTAATTTTTTTTAAATTCTTTATTTTGAAACTTAGGGATAAAATTTTTTTCAAGATTCTGTATTTTGAAAATTTGGGGTAAAAATTATAATTAAAAAAATATTTTCAAGTTCAGAAAAGTCATGTTTTTTTTAAAAATATGAATCTGAATTTAAATTGCCATAAGAGATATTTATTGTGCTTGCCGAGCACAACTCAGCAGCACTTTGATTTTTTCAAAATTCATTATTTTGAAAATTTAAGATAAACAAATATTTTAAAGTTCAGAATAGTCGAGTTTTCTTGGAAAATATGAATCTGAGATTAAATTGTCGTGGGAGATACTTGTTGTACTCTACTAGCACAACACAGCACAATTTTGATTTTGTTTAAATTCTGTATTTTGAAATTTTGGGGTAAAAATAATTTTTTCAAGATTCTTAATTTTGAAAATTTGAGGTTAAAATGATAATTAAAAAAATAGTTTCAAATTCAGAAAAGTCAGGTTTTTTGGAAAATATTAATCTGAATTTAAATTATCATAAAAGATACTTATTGTACTCGCCGAGCAGAACTCAGCACAATTTTGATTTTTTTCGATTTAATTTTTTCGATTTTGATTAATTTTTGATATTCGCAGCACAAGTTTTCTTTTCTCGAAAAATCAAAATGGTGGTGCTGATTTTTTTTTTAATTTTTGTTTGGACGACTAAGAACCATTCGTAATCGAAAAATGAATTTTCTGAAAAATACCAAAGTCTGAGGCTTAATGTCTCTGTTTAAAATATTTCATTTGATTAAAGAGCCGGAAAGATAAGTTTAGACAATTTGCATTTCATGTCTGAGTCCTCCTTTGCAATGATTATGTTTGTCATTGCACTGGATGACTCTTTGAGATATGTAAATTCCTAATCAAATGAAATATTTTAAATTTTGTTTTTTTTTCGAAAACGGTTAATAATATCAAATTTTGGTTTACGCCATGCTTAAACATCTTTTGGGCTTTCGAGCACAACTTTTTTTTTTTAAAGAGAATGGCGGTGTTGGCCCGCAAAATTATTTTTGCGAATCGTGACTCAAATTTTTATTTTTTCAAAAAATCCTTTCCGGTACAATTCAACACAAGCTCAGCACAATTCATCACAACTTTTGTTTTTTTGGAAATTAAAGATGGTGGTGCCAACTTCGCGGACATTTTTAAGGTGCCATGGTTCGCTTAACCCAACTCAAAAATTTCAGTGGCGAATTTCGGAAGCTTAAATTAAAGAATTTATTTTTTTATTTTGGTATCTTATTAGGTCATTAATTAAACTACACTGAAATTCATGAATGCAGTTCAAATTTAGTCTCGATATGTATATTAATATATGTTAAAAGTGATAAAAACCATTCAGTTTTGGTTTTGGCTTTTAGAGATTCGGAATTCGGTTTTTCATAATCTCTAGACAATAACTTAATTGCCTCTGGTCAGCGAAAGCCTTACTCAGCATTAGCAATGATGATATCAAGTAAAATATGAGAGCTGTCAGGATGTGCTTATCAAATTTTTCTTTTTATGGAATTTTTAAATCAAAATTCAGAATTTTCGAACCAGGCACATAAACTGTATTGAATTTCATGAATGAGTTTCGATTTTCAACTTAATCCATTAATTATTATAGACTCAATCTGTGCATGAAAAGCATGTACTTGAAATTCTGAATGTTCAGATGAATGAAATTTTTATTTTATTTCATTTTAAACTCAAATTTATTCTAAAATATTGGTTTATTAACGAAGAAACTAATGTAATGATAAAAAACCTTATGATCCATATTTTTATTTGCAATTGAAACAATATTTGAAGATAAATTTGGGTTAAGAAAAAATTTTATTCATTTGAACGTTCAGAACTTCAAGCAGCTTGAAAATCATTTAACTAAAATATTGGTTTATTAGCAAAGAAACCAATATAATAATAAAAAAGCTTATGATTCATCTTTTTATTTGTAATTGAAACAATATTTCAAGATAAATTTGAGCTAAGAAAAAAATTTTTTCATTTGAACGTTCAGAACTTCAAGCACACTGAAAATCAATGGACCATGGCACCTTAAGAATTTTAAGCGATTCAAAAATGTAGCGGTATTACTTAAAAATATTGAATTGAGCTTTATATTTTTGGAGCTGATTGCTACGTGAATACTAAACCACCCCTTCGAGTTTTATAGGGTCAGTGAACTTTGAGATCAGAAATTCCAATGCCAAGACGATAACAGTTTTGTCAGAACATTTGTAACGTTTTCAGTACAAAGATTCGTCATTAAACGGGTTGGACATCCTAATAATTCAGGCTGGCAAAGTTAATAATTCAGGAAGAAGTAGCTTGGCACTTCTGCAAGAAAGATTTAGTCAATTTCTTATCTCGGTTTCGCATCCTCCAGCCATTATATGTCTCGTATGGAATAATAGGTTCAGATAACTGCGTAATTGCATTAATCATTTCTATGCTGATGCTGCTTTTTCGATAACATTATATTGGAGTTGGCAAAACTTTGTTTTCAACCGAGAGCGAAAAAACCAAACTAAATTTCCAAAATACGTAATTTCCAAACTTCTAAACCGGATCATATTAGTATAAAATTTTATAAAATGAAAAATTGTTTAGTAATAATAGTGCGACCATTAAGAGAAATTGCAGTTTATCAAACTCGTTGATGATAACTAAACTAAATGTGAATCGTTTCCAAGGACAGTTGAGAGTTTATCTTTCTTACGTCAACAGTACATTGACCTTTTTGTCCAACGTGTCCTGTCAAAGCGCATCAGGAATGAAAGAGGAGATCAGCAAGAGTGAAGAGGAGTATTTGAGGAACATATAGACGAGGAGGGATAAAGAAAAAAAAATGGGAGGGGAGTTTGCTCAGTCGAGCATGCAGCTTTGGAACGTGGCTTTATATGCGGGTAACGCAAGAGACCAATAAGTGCAAAAAATAGGATCCACCTCTCTAGCTCGATGGAATCGCTAATGCAATATCGTTAGGAAAATTATCTTTTGCTCGAATAATAATTTATTGGTTTACTGTCACAATATTAGCATTGATTTCCTATTTTACTATCAATCTTTTTCGCAATTTATTATTAAATTAATTATTTATTTGTTAATGCATAATTAAGTAAGTAATATCGATCGATTCAAAAAAAGTGCTCTCAATTTTTGTGGGGAAGGTTTTCTGTAGCAAAACTAGAGCAAAGATTTTTGGTAGCAGGTTAAAATTTAAATTTAGGTTAAATTTAAAATTAATAAACTAATTATTCATTTCTTAATAATTAAGTAAGTAATATAGATTGATTCAAAAAAAAATTGCACCCAATTTTTGTAGGGAAGGCAGCAGGTTAAAATTTAAATTTAGGTTAAATTTAAAATTAATAAATTAATTATTCATTTGTTAATAATTAAGTAAGTAATATAGATCGATTAAAAAAAAATTGCTTCCAATTTTTGTGGGGAAGGTTTTCTGTAGTAATACTAGAGCAAAGTTTTTGGCAGCAGGGAAAAATTTTTGCTAAATATATTCTAGAACCGCACTTGAAATTGGCCCACACTCGTATTAAAATCTACTAACAATCCTGAATAGAAACTTCTCTCAGCCAAGGACTTTCTGGTCACAGAATTGACAAAGGTTTTTATTCAAATTTTATATGCAAAAATGATCTCACAATGCGAAAAAAAGGAAAACAGTTTTTTTAAGTATGTATCAATATTTTAGAGCAAATTTGAGTTTGAAAGGAAATCAAATCAAAATTTCGTTTACTTGAATGTTCAGAACTTCAAGTACATGTTTTCCTGAGTTATTATTTAATCTGTTATTTTCGCTAAAGGAGCATAGACTAATGATCGTAGATTTTTTGTTTCCTTCGTGCTTGAAGTGACTTATTTTCTTGTCCTTTTTGTAATGAGGAGGGGCAGGGATTTATAATTAGCACTCAGGTTCCGATCGCTTGGTGCATTAACAGGAAACGCGTGGCACAATATAACATCGCAAGTTTGCTTAATTACAAACTCCGACAAGTAAATTCAGTTTTGCTTAAAATGTCGCTACACTGCAAGGGAGCGTTTTATATGAGCTTTCATAAATTGTGTTTCCTGAACCCTCTCAACGTTGAGAACTTGCCAGTCAATGATATTTTTCAAGTTTCGCATATTTAGTCAGCACTTATGTTTTTTTTGTGAGTATAAAGTCAAGAGAAGCTGTTTCATGCATCGGAAACCAGTTTTACGACATTATTGCGAGAGCACAATTGTCATTCGAGCATTGACCTTACTCCAATTATTCTCGTCCATTGTCTTTTTAATCCTGTCCATGAATCTGACTATTTTTACCAGAAATCGTGCTCCATATTAGTAACTGTTACTGGGCAAATTATCGTCTTTTTTTTTTGCATAAAGTTTTGTATCCAATGAAACTTATAAGAAAAGTAAATCTGTATTTCTTCAAGATTTTCAGTCGTTCTTTGCATACTCAAAAAAATATTTGGTAGACCCAGCAAACTTTTTAATTTGGTGGATATGATTTATTCAAATTCAGTTCAAACGAAAAAATATTTGGCTAATTTGGTCAACTGAACAAAAATTTATTTAACTTAATCAAAATTTTTATTTAAATCAACCAAATGTCGTGAACTAAACGATTTTGTTCAATGAACAAATTTTTTTCTGATTGTAGTTTTTTAAACTTGTTAGCAATGGATCTTCTGTGCTTAATGGCAATGTCAGTCTAAATTGAGTGAAAATGGTTGTAAATCTAATCGAAAGAGAAAAAGTTTCTAGGACAAGCCTGACGTTAATTCATTTCGAAGGATCAGCTCGTGGAGCCGAAGGAAAATCCTTTTTCCTACCATTTTATCAGAGCCTCAACTGAAGGATCGATCTTCCAACTCTCGAGAGGTGAAATTTTAATAAATCAAATCGGAGTATATCGATTTTTTATGGTTGTTCAACCATTGCGGTGGTGAGAAAATCTCAATTCTTTCGTCTGCTCGAGCACCAGTTTTAATAAAATATGAGACATATTATATGTAATATCCAGCATATTGAGAATTCATTAGTTTCGTTTATTTTATATCCTATAGAGTTCGCATGGCGACAAGGATTATTTTTGCCTGACGAAAGCATTCAGGTGTAAAATATTCTACTTGGCAAAATTTTCGACAGAAATATTACTCAGCTTTTCTAGAATCTTGAAGAAATTTGTACTTATATTTTTAGAAGCTTTGATCGATCTTTTGTGCTTTATTCTGTGAACTACTCCCTCAATCTTGGCAGGTCAACGATCTTTGGGTCGGAAAATTGAAATGAAAATAAGAAAGGGAGATTAGTGAAGCAAATAAAATCAAATTTTATTTAAACTTTGAAAATGTTAATTCATATAAAATGTAGGTTTTAGAACAATTTTTAACGAATTATTTTCTTGTTTGTTTCAGGTAAGTTTCTGTTCTGGCCATATTTCATTTTTCAACTTTATGGTAAGGTAATGTAAATTATCAATTACTTGGATTGCAGAAAAAGGTATCACATATAAAAATATTCTCCAATCTAGCATATCTAGGTAAATATTTTGTTTTATTATTTGGATAATCAATATTATTTGGATAATATTGAAAACATTTTTAGTATTAAGATTGTGAATCATTCTTGGATTTAATGAGAAAGAGAAAAGAATTTCTCACTTTTTAAACTTGTTTTGTGTGAAGAAACTGGAAGGTTGGTCTTTCGTTCAGGTATGATCATGACACCTGCCTCTCTCTTTCTGTACAGAGAACTCGTTCCTTTCTCACTTGTTCTTTATCTTCTCTGAGGGCTTCACCTCTGTTGTCAACGACTCTTCCGGCGTATAATACAGCCAGCTGTCTAGCAAATAGCATAACGGTCGAGAGAGGACATTGTCTGTTATAAAACGCTTTTGAATCAAGTAGCCAAGTCGTTTGACCAACGGCGCCATGTTTTCTCTGAGTGCTGAGTGCACTGGCACTGTAATCACCAAATGACTCAACTCCACTCGATGGATCATAAATTTGCCCTTGTTTGCCTTTAGATCTCTTAAAACTCATACTCCAACTTTTAAACTTTTTTTTCGTTTCTTCGAAATTAGATGATAAAATGAGTTTCTTTCCATCCTTGATGATATAGTTTATAGTGCTTTGAAAATGCTTCCAAATAAAATCTCTTCTTCGAAACTAGAAAACTTTAAAAAATCTAGAGGCTTTGATAAAAATTAAATGGAATATGAATCTATAAAAGTAGAATAAACCGTTAAGAGATAAAATAAAAAGTTTATCTGTTTGGATCAACATTTGGGAATATTTGTAAGTGTTGCATTGTGGTGTTGAAGAAGAATAGAGAATGGTCATGGCTGTCAATTACTGAGCTCCTAGGTGTCATATGTCATGAAGAAAATGTCTTTTTCGAGACATTTCTCCTAGTTGGTAACGTGAGATCTCAGCACAGAGTTCGACCTTTACTCTTTCCTATAAGAGGAAAACCTAAAAGATGTAGGATAGGAAAAGACCATGTAGGGAAAATTCAGTACTATAATCGTATAGCAACCTAAAATCAATGATTTGTAGATTTTAGCGAAGGGTTGCTCCACTTACTTCTAGTGAAGTGAAGAATGGTTTTCCTGGCAAGTCTGACGAACGACCAATCTTCCATTTCGCTAAAACTTCCTCATCCGCCCACAGCCTCCTGTGAGAGTAATCTCATCGTATCTCCCAATTTCGTCACAAAAAAATTCCCCGAAATCAGATTCTCCTCTGATCAGTTTTTATATTGTTATCACACATTAAGGTATTATGTTATAAACTAAGAACACGGAGAAAAATAGATGTTAAATATATGGATAGCCATCTAGATATGTTAAGCAATAACTCATAGATGTTAATGCATTATTTACTTTATTATTATTTACATTATTTACTTTATACATTTATGGAAGTTTATAGGAAATAATTTGTGTATGTAATTATTTTATGGATTGTATGTATGGATTCAGTATTTCGAAATGATGTTTTCATAAAAATTATGAGTTTGAACAAATGAGTGGGAACTTTCAAGTACAATTTTTGATTACTAAAGCAGAAACGAATTTCCGTGTTCTTATTTCAAATTTTTCTTGTCAAATATTTCCACATGGCAACAGGTTTTATAAACCGGTTTCTTCTACTTCCGCTTCCTATATATTTATTTTATGCACATGCAAGTCTCCGAAAATATTGGTAGCTGTACAGGTCATTCTTTTCACAATTGAACTGTCCTTTGTATTTTAACCAACAGAAAATAATTTTTTAAACATTAAAACACTGCTTTTTCTAGTTGATGTTGTATACACTGCTCTTGTTAATAAATAATGTATAATTTGCTTCAAGAATGAACTTCGTAAGTTGGTTAGTTTCGGAGATGACGTCTTCCTACACTTTTTAAATTTTAATATTAAAAAATGCAAATTTCTGACTTTAGTTTTCACTTTTGAACACTTAAAGGTTTAAGAAGACACAAAAAAATTGCACATATTTTTCACATTCGTTTCGTTAAACGCACAGTGGGGAAAAAAGCACCTTTTTTGGACAAAAATCGATCGCCAGTACAATTCTTAACGGATTTTGATGTTTTTTTTTTTTTAAATGACCGTAAGTTTTCCAGGTGTAACTAGTCACTGCAAATATTTCACTCTCACTAAACAAAAATTTTTTATTTTACAACAAAATTTAAACTTTTAAAATATAATTATAAATATTTATATTTAAAATATAAAGTCTAACATTTATATAAGTCTAAATTTTCAGTGATACCATTTCTTTTAAGATTTTCAAATTTATGAAAATAGAACACAAATGTCCTAATTACGTATTAGTGAAAATGTAATGACTAACTAAAAATAATGTCCAGTATAGAGTAAGAAAAAAAAATTGTTTATAATATTATAAACGAACTACATTTTTTCGTGATTCGCAATGATTAGCTATTTTAAATCCTTAGATTTTGTGTAAAATATGACAGATAATAATGTGCGCTTACAATTAGTTAAAATTAGCTGCTGTTTAAGTTTTATAAACAAATTCACATTTTGACCATTTTTTCATGAATAGGCCTAATTTTTTGTGGAATTAACTTGTTTTTCCAGGTACTCCTTGCTATCATATTTTTCACAGTGACAAAAACTGTTAATTATATAAACAATTTTTATAAACAAATGCATATTTTCACCATTTTTTCATGAATAGGCTTTATTTTTTTGCGGAATCAACTCGAAATGTTATGCCAAAGACTCCTTGCTATCATATTTTTCACAGTGACAAAAACTGTTAATTATATAAACAATTTTTATAAACAAATGCACATTTTCACAATTTTTTTCATGAATAGGCGTAAATTTTTTGCGGAATCAACTTGAAATGTTTTGTCAAGGTGTCCTTGCTACCATATTTTTCATAATGACAATAATTGTTAATTATATAAACAATTTTTATAAACAAATGCACATTTTGACTATTTCTTCATGAATAGGCCTAATTTTTTTGCGTAATTAACTTGTCTTTCCAGGGACTCCTTGCTATCATATTTTTCACAGTGACAAAAACTGTTAATTATATAAACAATTTTTCTAAACAAACGCACATTTTTATCATTTTTTCATGAATAGGCTTAATTTTCATTTAAAGAATTGATAGTTTCTATCAATTTGAAATATATGACAGCAAAAAGTCTCTCGAAAGACATTTCAAGTTCATTCCGCAAAAAAAAATTAGACCTATTCATTAAAAAATGATAAAAATGTGTATTTGTTCATAAAAATTGTTTATTTAATTAACAGTGTTTGTAATTATGAAAAATATGACAGCCAGTAGTCTTTGGCAAAACATTTCAACACTCAGAAAAATATTTGTTTCATTTAAACAAAATTTGTTTGAATGAAACAAATTATAACGTTGATATGGGGTCAAACAAATGTTTGATTGTTTCAAACAAATTCTTGATTTGTCCTTATTTATTTGATTTGAATAAATTTTTATTTAGATTGAATAAATGTTTTGTTTAAAAATAAAGTTCTTGTTTGCTTTAAACGTTTTTGTTTTAAATGAAGTAAAGATTTTGTTTCATAAACTTGATTCATTTTATAAATAAATAATTTTTTAAAAATTTCAATTTTTTGGTTAAGAAGTGTTAAGTGTGACATCACTTTTTTTAGATTACCTGTCGGGATGCAAAACGACGGTGCTGTAACATGTTTCAGACGCTTTTATATTCAGTATGATTGTAGTCTTTATTGTGAGAAAGATCCTTCTGCGCTATTTGCGTTTTCCTAAGGAACTATCGTGTGCGGATTATAATTTTTGTTTAAATCAAACAAATATTTTTATAAACTCAAATGGATTTAATTTAAGCAAATCCTTTATTTAAATCAAACAAATTGTACAAAAAAAATTATTTGTTTCAATTAATATGGTAGATATTTTTCATATATTAAAATGAAATAAATGTTTTGTTGATTAAAACAAAAAATTTGTTTCTTTGTTTCTTTCTTCTTCTTTCTCTCTTCAATAATATATCAAACAAATTTGATTGATTGAAACAAAAAATTTCTTCTTTGTTTCTTTCTTCTTCTTTAACAAATTTGTTGATTGAAACAAAAAATTTCTTCTTTGTTTCTTTCTTCTTCTTCTCTCTTCAGTAATATATCAAACAAAATTTTTTCTGGGTGTAAAATGATTCCGCAAAAAAATTAAGCCTATTCATGAAAAAATGGTTAAAGTGTGTATTACATTGATTTATAACCTGCTTTAATAAATTTGAAGATCTTAAAAGAAATGGTATCACTGAAAAGTTAGGCAAAAAAAAGTGTAAACTTTGTTAAATAACAAATTTTTGTTTAGTCAGAGTAAATATTCGCAGTCACTCATTATACCTAGAAGACTTGCGGCCATTTATAAAAAAAAATACATAAAAATCCGTTAAGAATTGTACTGTCGGTCGATTTTTGTCCAAAAAAAGTGTTTTTTTCCCCACTTTGTGACATCTCGAAGATGACTATTCTCAAAAGACCCTGAAATTTGCGTACTTTTTCACCTTTCTCCAATCATAAATAATTTCATAATTGACTGAAAATTTTTATCAAATGTTTATAGTACAGAGGACATTTTACTCCTTTAGATGTTTTTTTTTCTCATATTTTTCAGATTTTTTCCGGATGAGATATTCTGTAAAAGATTTTGGGCTCTATATTTTATGGACGGATAGTAGTCATCTACTACGCGTCTGATTAGAAATTTTATTCAAGTAATGAATATATAAATCTCACCAGACATTGTCATGGCCCTTGTTATCGGTACTTGCACTTTTGTGCACGGTCTCTTATTTCACACGCTCCCTTTTCGTCTTTCCAACTTCTCAGGTCGCAGAGGATGCTTCAGCGTCAACCCCATGAGAAACGGGTGCGGCGAGCTAAAAAGCTGTGTAAGTGTCTGTATATTAAGGGGGCTGGGCATGATGCGGAGAACAGACCGTGTTGAATCGATCGATGAGTTCCCGATGCCGGATGTTCGGTTATTTGCTTCGATTTTTCAAGAGCTACGACTGACGTCAAGTCGGTTTCGGCCAAGCCAGGTCGGGTTAAAGGGTCAGATTATTAGATTGTCTCCTTCGGTGCACGTGGCTCGACACACAGTGGGACAAAAATGACTTTTTGGTTCAAAATAACATACAGCCCACAAATATTGACCGATTTGAATGTAAAAAATTTGAAGAAAAAACTGATAAAATTTTCCAGAGAGTTGTCGAGACTGATTTTTTATTTAGTTTTTCAATTTTTTTATAAATAAACAAATATGACGAAAAAATGGCCATTTTTTCTATTTGACGTTCCTGGTGCTCGTCAATAATAGGAAAATTATTGCAATCCCCTAAGTTTCATAGAGTAACAGTAGATAAAGTTGTTCCATAATGATATAAGAAACAAAAAAAAATTTTATAAACAAATTATTTGTTGAAAGTGTTTTCTATAATTTTCAATCATTTTACGTTTTTTTTTTTTAAGTTTTATTGCAAGAAATTTGGATGGAAACAATATTATAATGGAGAAAATTTCTCCTAAGGTTATTCTTGTTAATATTATAGACAAATTGAATAAACAAATGCATTATTCAGGCATTTGTCGACAGAAAAATTTGTTTTTTTTTATGTCAGTTCTTTTAAGTAGGAACTTCATGATAATTTCAGCAACATTCATAATTAGTTGATAAATTTTATGATTTTGGAAAACAAATTTAATAAACAAATTGATTATTTGGGCATTTGTCGACGGAAAAACTCAGTTTTTTTCAATGCGGATCCTTTCAATTAGGAACTTCATGATAGTTTCAGCAACATTTATAATTAGTTGATAAATTTTATGTTTTTTAAAACAAATTTAATAAACAAATGCATTATTCGGGCATCTGTCGACGGAAAAATTCGTTTTTTTTTTATGTCAGTCCTTTCAGTTGGGAACTCCATGATAATTTCAGCAACATTCATGAATTTTTTATAAATTGTATGATTTTTTTTAAACAAATTTAATAGAGAAGTTAACAGAGGAAGCTCAAAAAGCGACCAATAAAATCTTCAAACATATCCGAGAATTCAACACTCGGAAATGTAGCAGATGGGCTACTAATACAGATCTTGGGCGCAAAATGTTTATTTCCACTGATCCAAAAATAGTGTATCATAGACAAAAGTGAAAGAAAAAGGTACACTCATTGTTAGATTATGGGCCAGGCTCGAGGGTAGACAGTCAAAAATCTAATGCTATTAAACTCCAGTTTGAACCGGATTTAAAGCGAAGAGCGAGCAGTCTTATGTCAACATTCAGGA
>JBAGKK010526487.1:0-12858 GCA_037177015.1 Euceroptres primus
TTATAATCCTTATAAAAGGATCTATAAAAATATTACATCAACTTCTTAGATTTTTTTTACATACTTTGTCAATTTGCATAGCAACTTCTGGATTCGTTGCCTCCATCATGGCATTATTCAGTAAAACCATGACTTTTGTGATAGGTGCTTCAAGTGGTAAATTATTCAATTTTGCTAAACTGCCTCGCCTCTGTGCTATTAAAACATGCAGAATTTTTACACAAGTGCAATTCGTGCAATATGAAAAAAAAAACTAAACAGCAATTACTTATAATAAGAAAAAGTGAAAAATATTATGCAAAGAATAAAATTAATATTATTTTGAAGCTGCGAACGTGATTTGAGTAAAAATTAATTTAAAAAAGTTAATTTTACTGTCGCTTCCGAGAGATCTGACATCAAAAGACCCTCTTCGTAAAGAATGTACACTTCCTCGTGCATGTTGTTGAGAAACTAATCCTAAATTTTCCAACAAATATGTTGTGTCATGGACGTAAATGTAGTGTGTTGGTTTTCTGGAATACACATTTTGTTCTAGAGTAATTTAATAAGAATTAAAATGAATAAGAAATTATAGGACCATAATCATAAATTAAAGTTAAATTTTAAAAAAGTAGAGTAGGGCTATCTTTAAATACTAGTTTATTTTTAATTATTTCTTTACTTGACTATTTTTATGCACTATTTAAATTAAAAAATAGCAAATCACCGTCCATATGCACAGAATGGTATTATCCTGCAATTGATGGTAATTGTGTCGTTGGTTTTTCTCTTGCAATTCATATTTCCTTCGAATTCACGACCCCTTTGTAATTGCTGATCCATCAATACAAAATTTTCACACGATATGATCTCAACAAGACTCTTTCCAACCAATTCTTCCATTTTAAATCCCAGCAATTTTTCACTGACCTTGTTAGCAAACTATTAAGACAGAGTTTATGATAATTAAAGTATAAATAACATTAAATATAAATAAATATAACAAATATTCTAAATATAATAAATATAATTAAAAATAATTATAATAGTATTATGTTAATTTGGAATCAAATGTTATGAATATATTCCTTATTCTTCAGTTACATTCGACAATAATATTCAGAAATATTTATAATTACTTTTTATAAATGATATGAATTATTCAAAATTCAAATCATAAAACATGCAGATTTGCTGATAACTGTTTGAATTACACTTTAAAATATTAAATTTTATGAAACTTATTATAATTTTGTTATTTTATCCAGAATTTTATTTTATGAACAAGAAATTACCTGTACAATATGTTGCTCATTTGTTACATGAACCATGTCCCTACACCTATCAACTGCCAAGTAAAGAGCATGTGCAGAGGCGAGTTGAGCTTTCGGCCTAATTTCACTTGCATAAATTCCTAAAAGTTCATTTACTAATATCTTGTCATGCGAACATTCCATAAGTGCCTAAAATTCAACAAGATTAATTATTTTCGCAGATAGTAATTAATTACTTTTTTTTCAATCCCTTTTAAAGTGCATATACAATATTACATTCGCATTATATATTGGGAGTGTAATGTTCAAATAATACAGACGTATTTTTGATTATCAGAAACATAAAAAATAAAATATATTAAAATAATAATAAGCCAGAGTGCAAATAGGCATATATTGTAGATTATTAAACAAAATACGACAGTGACGTACTCTTGTAAATCCAGCCTCCAATAAGCGTAACGCAGAAATTCTCTCCTCATCTGCAATCATTAAAAACCTAGAACATATTAATTAATTTCTTAATAATAATAATATTTGAAATAAAATACAAAGCGAAATTGAATTATTTCTCTGGAATTAACTATTCTATACTCACGACTTTTTTACCAATGCTATGATGACAGAACTAGGATGAGAATTCGTGCTCCTGAGAGCCCTGAACAAAAGTTACAATACGAATTTCTTAAAATAATTCCAATAATAATTTGCAAAACGAAAATAAAAAATGGTTCGAAAGATAATTAGAAAAATAATTGTAGGAATGATTTAAGAAAAAGTGAATAGGACTTGTAAATTGTATGCGGATCACGTGTATATACATAATATTTATGTCTAAATTGAGAAATTATAAATTTAAACCTGCATATTTCGCCTGCTTCTTGACCACGAGACCCTCTGTGATCGATTATCACTAAATCGTGAAATAGATTTTGAAAAAGTTGAACTGCAGTTTCCAAATTTTTTGCAATTGAGACATTCCAGTTTATCCTCCTTGCCACCGAAGCAAGAACCTCCATTTGCTGATCCTCTTTTCCGAATACTAATAAAAGCTGAAAAGTTAGTGAAATTCAAATTTCTAAAAAATTTAATTAAAAAATTGGATTAATTAGAAAATCTAGAGTTTTGGTAATTTTTCTGTTTTTCAATTCAATTTTTTTTTTTTTTTTTTTTCATTGAATGTAACTTTTACTACTTTCAAAAAACTTGAATGGATACATCTATGTTCATATCTAAATTAAAATTTAAATAAATAAAAATATATTTATTTATAATAATATAATATATTTATATTTATAATAATATATTATAAAATATAAAAAAATGTAAATAAAAACGTATAATAAATTTATGAAATACTTAAATGACAAAATAGAAAAAATATGTATATTAATATATTTTATAAATTTAGTACCTTAACGGTATCAGGTGTACTGGTCGTCAGCCAATTAGGATTAACATCTTGAGGCCCCTTCTGTAAAAAGAAAAGAGAATTTAGCACCAAGAAATTTTAATAACGAAACTCGAATGTAAAAAAAACATGAAATGAAACAAATTTTTTCCAGGGAAAATAGACGTACAACTAAACGAGAATAATTATCAATGGCCTTATTTCTAATTTTTCTACGACGTCTGTTTCTTGCACAGTCTTCACTTTCGCTTTCTCCTTCAAATATTTTATCCTTCATTTTCTAATATCGTGAAATGTACAAAATAACCTTTTTACAATCTGTCCAAATCTGTTAAATATTCACCAAATTCCAAGGAGAAGGAAAAAAAAAGAATAATGTAGAAAAAAAAGGAAAGAATTATTCTCACTTGCATTGTGCTATTAATGAGGGGTTAATCACTAGCAATTTTGATGTACACCTGCATTCAAGGAGTTAAAGAATTCAAGGAATTTAAAAGAATTCAAAAGAATACAAAGAATTCAACAGAATTTAAAGTGAATTCAAAGAATTCAAGGTTAATTCAATAGAAATTAAGGTAAATTCAGAGAATTCAAAATAATTCAAGGAGAATTTAAAAGAATACAAGGTGAATTCTAAAGAATTCAAGATGAATTCAAAAGAATTTAGGAACAAGTGTAAACCTGAATTCAGTAATGGTTAAACCCTCGGCTATTAAACAACAAAAATAAATTTTTAAAATCAGATTATTAAAACTAAATAGGTTTGAAAGTAAATTACATTACAGTATTCATAATTTAAGGAAAAGCCTGATTACATAAATATAAATATTTTAAATAAATATAAGTAAAAATATATTGTAGGACAAAAACGCAAACACTTGAAAAGGGATTAAATAAGAAAATAAAATTCAAAATAGAATAAATATGCATAATATACCATACCATAATTCTAAATAACACATACAAATGCACCAACACTTAGAAAATTTAAATTGCTCTATGTAAATAAATTAATTAACTCTTTAATCCATTAAGATCGAATGAAACTGAGTAAATTACATAATTACAGTAAAAAAACCACTTTCATTATCCCTAACTAGGACATAAAAGTTAGAAGTTCCAGAGAAATTTCTATATATACATAAATACATTCTCTCTAAATCGGAATTAGTGGAAAGTGAGACACTAATTTACTTTAGTGAAAATTTCTACTAATTATTAGTTGTATTTCACTATTTCTTTTAGTAATTATCAAATTTTCATTAAATTTTGTATTCATTAAATTTTTAGTTAAAAATGAATAAAATAATTATAATTTATATATAAATAGGAAACATACAATGAAGATGATTAAAAAACATATACCATATTCCCTAAATTTGAATCAGTTACAATTTGTACAAATTTGAATATAGTAACCGAATTATAGCTATAAATTAGTTATTTATTACTGTTTTATCCATTATTAAAACTGATGAATCAGTAAAAAATAACTGATTTAGATAGCTAGAATTCAGTTACTTAATTCAAATTACATAGTAAACGTTTTAACTAATTCAGGAGAGAATAAATAATAATATGAATCATATAAAATATATTTGTAAATATCATAAATATTATTTCAATGTTTTTCTGCTTTATTCAAGGTGAAGGAAGTGACATAATGTACAATTGTAAACAAGGACTAATGCTTTTCATCTGCACTTGATATTTAACATTTTTACACGTACCCCAGATAAAAATAATGGTGAAGAAGTTTCCTTGACAATCTTATCAGTGTTTGCAAACCATTCTTTTCGTATTCTTCTGCAGAATACTCTAAGAAAACTTGTAACCCATGAATCAGTTTGTTGCTCATTACCACAGGCGTCATCACTTCCAGTGGAACCCGAAATAAACAGCTTAGGATGCGTTAATCTCTTTGTATCACACATTTCTGAACCATACACTACAGTTCTCACGACATAAACACCTTATTTTTACTTTAAATGACACATCTTCACATTGTGCAATTCTAAACTTATTTTTAGTTTAGTTTTATTATCTATTTTATCTGCATCTCATTTTCTTTTATTTTAATTTAATTTAATTTTGATTCACATATTTTATTTCATTTCCAATTTAATTTATTTTATTTACAATTTTATTTCTAATTGATCGTTCATGCAATGAGGAAGCAGATTTATTTTTAATTCTTATTATTTATGTGCATTTAAAAATAACGTTGAATCATCACAGTTTTTCTATGTATAGTAAACTTGAATTGTGATGCTAAAATTAAAAACACCCACAAGTGGAAAAATAAGTTTTAAAATTTTGCAAAAATCCAAGTATATATCTGAATAAATACGATTAACACATAGTCATAGATATTTTTTTCCTTTATATATAAAAGTGCCTTTTTAAATAATTTAATGAAATATTGCCAAAAAATGTAACTTTTAATTACTTTTAATAACTTTAATGATAATTTTATAATTTACTTTCAATAACTTTTACTATGAAAAATCTTCTAAAAATACTTTAAAAATGATTATTCCCTCAAAAATAAATGTGAGCAGGAAATGTTCAACTACTGGTTTTCTTACCTTACCTAATTTGGCTTGAACTTCACATTGATATCAACTAGAAACGTGACAGCGTAAAATTTATTATGACTTTATTCGATAAGAAGTAAATCATGTGCATTTTTATGTACATAGTGTACAATTATTTTTAATCCACATTCTCATTATCACATCAATCGCATATATATTTAATGCAAAACAATTCGTGAATTAATTATGAAATTAATTTTAAAAAGAAAAAGTGTATTTTATTTTCAAAGTCTGTGCATTTTGATTTAAAGTATAAATCACACTCTTAATCTGTGAGGAATAAGTTACTCTTGCGTAAAAGGTGACCGAAACGATACTGATTACTGATACATAATAATAATTGGATATCAAGATTGTGATCTTGAGATATAATAATGACATTGATAGTGCTGACGATTGTTCTTTATCGCATGTAGAGTGCAGTAGATTTGTAGATGAAAATGTTATAGAACATGATTCATATTTTCTGTGATGCATTCAGACCCTAATTGCTTGAATTAAAATTATATGAGTTACATCAGAATTAGTGCATTTTGTGTTGAAAGGTATTTTTGCATTCATCCAGTAGTCATATCAAAGGATTTAAATTAATTTTGCATATTTAAAATCAAAATTTTTCTGAAAAGTGAATATGAAACTAACGTAACATTCATTCAATCTGTAATTAATTTATAATTTATAAGTGTTTGAAGTAAATCAACAAAATAAAAAACACTATATACAATTTGGAAATATTGTTAGTAAAATGGTGCATTTCTTTATCAAAAAGATAGTAGTGCGTATAATTTCTTGTGTATAGTGCAAAAGTAATATATATTGTATAATTATGTTTATAATGTGTCGCATACTTTTCTAAACAATACCCACCTCAAAAAAAAAGAGTGAGAAATTAATAATAGAAAAAACACAGAATAAATTTTACCTCAATTCCGGGTAAAAATTACCTGCAACAAAAATTAACTTCACATGATAAATTAATTTATGATTTATAAGTATTAAAATATTAAAAAACTATACAATTTGGAAATATTATTAGAAAAATAGAGCAATTCTTTATCAAAAAGGTAGTAGTGCGAATAATAATAATAATAAAACAGTGAGAAATTAATAAAATAAGCTAGAAGTGCTTATTATATAAGAAACTGAGAAAACCGATGTTATTTGCAAAATTACACGAGGTTACACAATGATATATAAGTTGGTGAACAATTAAAAGTTAAAAATCAGATATCAATGTCACAAAAATAAGAGAAGATTAAAAGGTGAAAAATAAGGCCCGAAAACAACATGAAAATTGCAACAATAAAAGCTTCTCAATGTGTATATTGTTGTAGAAAAAAATCAAGTGTTGGTAAAATAATAATTATTAGTCTACAAACATGAAAAACCAAAACTGAAAAAGCGAATTAACTTTGGGGAAGTGATACTCAAAATCGGTGTACAATATCCCAAAAGAACAAATTGAGAAAATTAAAAAAAATATTTTTATTTTATTATTATTAATTTAAGCACAAAATTGCCGATATGTAATGTTTGATAAAAGTAAAGGAGACTTAGAAATTGAAAAGTAGTTTACAATTTTTCCGAATCACAAGTTCAGAAAATAAGAAAAATCTTTTTATTTTATGATTATTAATTTAAGCACAAAAGTTGCTAATGTGTAATGTTGGACAAAAGTAAGAGACTTAGAAAAACAAGTTACAATTTCCCCGAATCACTATTTTTCGAAAGTCGAGAAAAATGAAACTTTTTTATTACATTTAGAACTGTCATCCCTATTTTATTTTCAATAATTAAAACAATAATTTAAAACATCTAAAAGATTATACTCTTAGGAGACAAGGAAACTTCAAAACGTTGCACAATTTTCGCGAAGCACAACTCGAGAAAAGTAAATAAATTTCAAGTTATCAGCATCAGAACATAATTTACAAATAATTTTCAGTAAATATAAAAGAAAACACATTGAAGACGGATGAGATTCTCATAACTTTATCCATTATCCTAACTACAAAATCTAATAACAATAAAACATCGAATCACAGAACGAACAAAAATATTTCATTACGAAAAAAAACACTTGTACTTAGAAATATCAAACCCAATCTCAAAATTCAAAACAGGCAAAAGTCACTTTTCGATACTTAACAAAGTTCCTTCGACTTGAATCCAAGTTCCCCATAAAAATTCGACTTTCCCGAACAATTATAGTAGTTTTCCTTGCACCAATTTCTATTCTCCTTTTGATTTTTCCAGTAATTTTCGAATCCAGAGGAAGGAATATTCAGTATTTGTATTTCACAAAAGAGAATTCCTTTTCTAACAATAAGTCAGAAAGCTTACTTGTTTGAAAGATAAAGTAAAGAAAAATTCAGGAGCTCCCGGAGCGCTCCGGAGCGATCGTCTATAGATCGTCTATAGACTGTCCTTGGAGAAGGGATGAAAGAATAGAAGGGGTACCTATAATTATCTCGACATTAGACAATTTATATTTCATTACTTCGGTACAAGTTTACTTCGATGGACATTGAGTTTCATTTGCATATTCGAGTGACTTGATTTGTGTGATGAAGTTTTTTCCTCTCAAGAACATTTACCCTTTGCTCGCCCCTTCATCCCCTTGTCACCAAGATTTCAACCCTTCTGAAAAGTTAGTGGTGCATTTAATTTTTTGTACTCTTCGCAGCTGTTATTCTCCCACGACAAAATGCTGACTCAGCATTTTATATTTAACTTCACCACATTTGATGGCTAACTTTGTAGCAATTTTTTTACCTCATGAGACAACT
Organism: Euceroptres primus; assembly: GCA_037177015.1. NCBI lineage: Eukaryota > Metazoa > Arthropoda > Insecta > Hymenoptera > Figitidae > Euceroptres > Euceroptres primus. The sequence continues at coordinate 8,054 of JBAGKK010526487.1, forward strand.
TCCTTTCCAGGGAAAAAAGTATTGAAGAATATTAAATGTCATGTTCATTACATCCGGATACGATAAGAAATTATCATTCGATCGGGTTGATTATTTAAAGAAAAAGAGCAAAAAAGAACAGTTCTAGAACAACAGTTCTAGAACTGTTGTATAACTTGAGGGAAAGGAAAGCTATTCTTGCAGTTTGATAGAGCAATTTTATGAATACTAAATAAGGAACTGGAAGCGAGGGTTGGAGACTATTGAGAATAATTTAAGAAAATGCTCTTTGTTTAGAAACTTTCTTGGAAAACTCTCGATAGTTAAATATGCGAATCGATTCATTGATTATAACTATTTTTATACTATTCGTGAATGTAAATTTTCATGAAAAAATCTTTTTCTTGCCCCCAAAAACCTCGTGATCATTGCAAAATTTTCACTTATTTTCATATTTTAATTTATAAAACAGCTCATTTTTTTAGGTACAGTTTCAATTTTTTATTAATTAGTTAATATATTTAATGTTTAATTTAATAACGATCTACTTTTTCAAATATTAAAATCAGCAATCATCAACCTTTACAAGATTTTAACGATAGACTGATATTTTATATAATATCAATGTTTATATAATAATAATATAAATATATTTATATAATTCGAAACTTCTAATTTTTATTATTAATATTATTATTAAATTATTATTAATCTTTATTAGAATGGAAAATTAGATGATGAGGGAGAGAAAAATTGAAATAATTAGGAAGTTTGTTGATTTGAGAAATTAAAATCCATGGATAATATTTGATAAATTATAAAACTTGGTAATACGTAAAAAATTATATATGTTCATAATTAGAAATGATTTAGATTGGAAGATAAGGAAATTTGAGAACTAAAAAATGTAGAAATGAGAAATTAGAACATTTGAAGAGTCAGATTTCAACAATTCTTTTTACGTTTACGTTTAAAACAATAATCGAAAAATTTCATTAATCACATAATCTTTTTATTTGCAAGGCGAATTTCCGTTAATAAAGTAAAAACAAAATACAAGAGTCAAATGTGCAGGAATGAAAAATAATTGAAAATGGCTTGAAATTCTCAAAACTTTCTTACTTTTGACTTTCTCAATTTACTAATTGTCCAGTTTTGAAATCTAATTATAATATTTTGAAAATTTAGTACATAGATTGAATATTTGAATACGAATAATTTAATCACGGAAGCTTTCAACAATTTTGATAAATTAGATGATATAAAAAATAAAACAGTCAATAAAATCTAATTTATTCAAGTTAAAATTTGTAAGCTACCTTCACTTGGAAGGGAATTGTAAAATTTTAACTTCGGAAAAGTGAAAAATAAACATTTTAGAAATCAAAATTTTTAAAGAATTTTAAATTTGAAAATTAAAAAAACAAATAAACTAGAAAATTTCTGGTGAAATGACCAGAAAATTCGAATAATAGACTACTTCTTTAAAAATTAAATCATTTCGATCTTGGAATTCTAAAATTACTTTATATTGTATACTCCCTATTTGTACAATTATACATTGAAATTTTAAACCATGAAAATTTTCACAATAGGTTAATTGAAATTTACAAAGTTTTATGAAATAGAAAATTTCAAATAAAAATTTTCACACTTACATCTCTTCGTGATATTTTATAGAAACTTTAATTCTCGATCTCATAATATTCTTTTATAATAAGATCGATAATCTCATATGATAGGCATAATTAAGATTCCCAATTTTTTCGGAGCAAAAAAGTAATATTTAATTTTAATTATTTTTACGTCTAAAAATTCCTTCTTCTTTAAAGATAATAAATTTTTAAAAACAGTTGTGTATTTTTTATACATTCCTTACGATTATAGATTTATTTTAACACCAGTATTTTTCTAAAAGATTAGATTCTTATAGTTGCCGTTGAGAAAGAGTAAAAGAATTATAGTTTAACCCACCATTTTGGCAAAAAAAAACAGTAAAAAAATTTTTGAATTATTGGCCATGGACACCTTTTTAAAAAATGTCATGTACACTCATCGCTGGATTTCGGGCCGGCTTCATGGTCGTTAACGTTCGACTAGTTCTGTCCCCCGCCCCTGAGCGTCCCGCGACGTCGCCATAGCTGGGGCAGTCAGGGCCGCCAGAAGTTGTCTACATCGCGACTCTCTGCGCATTTACTTTTGTACGTTCAGAAACTATATAGCGGTCCTGAGTGTTGAGATGAGAGGGCTCGCTCGTCGCTTTAAATCCGGTTCAAACTGGATTGAATTTAAGGCTGTCTACCCCCGAGCCCGACCCGAAATCCAGGGATGAGTGTACATTCAAATTCAGTATTTGTATTCTAGATTTTTTAGAAAATTACAGAAAAAATTCTATCTACAATAATTTTTTTTAAAAATGAAACGTCAGAAATAAGATTTCCATTGTCGAAAATCAATTTCTTTCATAACAGAATTAATGAATGCTGACTTTAAATATCTAATTATCTAGAATAATATTGTTAAAATTGATCTTTTTTGCTAGATCGCTTAGAGAAAACTTATTTTCAAGTTAAAAAAATCGTTTTTAACCTCTTTTTCTTGATTCGATATGAAAATTTGTTTATATTAAGAAAAAATTTTTTTGATCAGAAGAAAGTTTGTTTTTTGATTCAAACAATTTTTTTTATTCAAATAATATTTGTTTGAATTAAACAAATGTTTTTTGACCCCATAGCAATTTAATTATATTTTTGATTTTAAAGAATTTTGTTTGAAAGTAAAAAACTTGTTCCTAAATGATTTAAGTAAATTCTGTAGTGCCTGACTTGGCCTTTTGACTGTGGGCTATAATTTAGCAAATACAAAAAATACTTTCGTAAAATTTAGCTAATAAACTAATTAATTTAATTATTTCATATTTAGTTACTTACGACTGGATAATCCAAATCATCTTCCTCTTCTGCCATGAACTGATCGAGGGTATGACCATTGTACTCCCATCCATTATGAGCCGTTTGACTCTCACATCCATCGGTCTCTTTGAAATAAAAAAAAAAAAAGAAAAATGATCTATAAAACTGATCTAACTTTTTAAAAAAATAAAAAATCATTTTATTACTAAAAGTTATTTTGAGAATTACAAGTATTAAAGTCTCTCTGAATATCTGATGAATTGAAAATAATTAAATTACTTAACAATAATTCATTTCATAATTAGGAGAATCTCACGTAGTAATGAATATTTTAAATTCAATTCAATAAGAAATAAATGTTGGCCTTAATTTGAATCATGTGCCCTCAATTTAGGTTGGCTGGTTTTCCGAGACAATTTAATAGTTCTAGTTGCAAAACGATTTTCCAAGTAATTTTCATTAGGTTATCTGCTAGAAAATCAAATGATTTATTCAGGAGAAATTTCATCACGAGAAAAAAATTTAACAAAATTATCTATTTTGAAATTGCGTGAATGTAAAAGTTTATAATTACACTCGTCGACCGTAGAAGGGCCGGCCTCGGGGGTAGACGACACTATACTGGGTACTATTAAAATCCAGTTTGAACCGGATTTAAAGCGACGAGCGAGCACTCTTGTGTCAACACTCAGGATCGCATATATACGTACAAAAGTTTTTTTTTATATATACGTATATATATATATATACGTACAAAAGTAAATGCGCAGAGAGTTGCGATGTAAACAACTTCTGTCGGCCCTGACTGTTCGAGCGATGGCCTTCAGTGAATGATGCTCGGGGGGGGGGGGGAGACAGAACCAGTCAGGCGTGAAGCCGGCCCTTCTATAATCGGCCCTTTTACGAACGAGTGTAATAGGTTTCTGTTAAAATATGAGATGTAAGCGAAGAGCGAACAAAACGTAATAAATTCACTTGAGTTAATTTTTCTGTACATAAAAAGAATGTTTTAAAATCCACTGTTCAAAATTAAATTCAAAATGAGTCAGGCCGTCAGACAAATTACATTTTTTTAAAGGGAATTTTAAAAAAGGATTTTCCAGTTGATGTACTGATAAAATTTTAGCCCATTGAAATAATCATTGGGTAGAATTATAATTTTTTTTATTAATTTGGATTAAAAAATGCATTTTGTGATATCAAAAATAAGAAAAAAAAACATTTTCCCACCATTTAGAAATTATTTTTTCGTTACATTCCATGCGAGAAGTTGTAAAAATTTAGTCTTAAAAAGCTACAAAAAAATTTGGGTCTGGACATTAATTTTTAAGTAATAATATTAACATTTTTAAGATTTGGATTTTTCTTTCAGAAAAAAGTACAATTATTCTCTAAAGCTAGAATAGTTTTTGCTATCGAAATTAGTACCCCAGAAAAACTGAATTTTTTTCAAAGCTTCCTGAAATTCTGGATTAAACTACGACTTATCGCTTTTTTAAAAAAAATGTAATTCTTGGAGACAATAATTCATGCGAGAGATTTTTAAAAATGTTTCAAAAAGTATATGAAAAAATCACCAGTTGATAATATTCATTTTTCTAGTAGAAAATTAATTTTTAAGTTTTACTCCGAAATTCAGCTTCGCAGTTCTAACAGCCGTAAATAATTTTTTTTTCTTACTCAGGGATATTTTCCTGCGTATAAAAATGTACTAGAAAAAACTTTAAGACACGATATATCAATGAAATAATAAAATAAACAAATATTAAATATTAAAATGCTAAATAAATAAAAATGGATTTACACTCGTCGCCGAATCGAAAGCCCCTGAACCGAAAACCACCTTCATGGTCGTTCACGCTTCACTGATTCTGTCCCCCGCCCCTGAGCGTCCCGCGACGGCGCCATCGCTCG
>JBAGKK010526508.1:0-12856 GCA_037177015.1 Euceroptres primus
GCGCGCCCTAGGCGCGCTGAAACTTGCGAGCGATGAGAATGTGCCCGCGCCCCCGAAGGGGGCCGGGCAGATTTTTTACATCCAAATTAACAATTTAAAATTATTCATTAATAATTACTCTTACTTTTTAAACTTGGATGATTCAAATTGAAGATGTGGACATAAAAGCAAAGTTGTTTGTACAACTGTGTCTCCGAGAACTGAAAAAAATTGAAACAATAAAAGGCATTTGTAGTTTAGTGATACTTTTAATTCAAGTAAATATTTTACTTTGCAAACTTACGACTCTGTGTAAATTGGAGGTTTCGCACAGACTGCATTTCAAATTATTCCCAGATGGGCACAAAGGAATGTATCTAGTTTTGTGAGAGCAAGCAGGATTTTCGCATTCCATCCAACCGGAGTAATATTCGTTAATCACCTTTCTGATAGCAAGTTGCAACGAATTTATTATCGAATTCTGACTTTTCCAAGGAGGCAAATTGCAGTCTGGGTTTGTGCATTTTGCTAAAGACGGCTCAACACCCGAACCCTGCAAGAAAAATGAATCTATTTTAACTTCTCTAATTTTAAGGGCATTTGATACATAATGAGTCACAAATTACCTTATTTACATTTAGCGGGTTTATTATTAGAGAAATGCAAATATATCGCTGAAAGTTTGAAATAATGATAAAGAATATATTGAGCATCGATGTCTGGTAAGTTTCAGTTTTTATTTTGAAAAAAAAATTGTTTTTCAAAATTTGGTGTTGACTCGTAATTGGCAAGCAGTTTTATTACATAAATCTAATGCAATCTAGGTGGCGCCCTTGTCCTTTTCTAAAGTTCCTTTCTGTTTTGACAGCATCGCACTCTCACCTCGATTATACTTAGCGATTTTATTCTTTCGTTTTAATTACAAATACGATTTCGCGCATATTTTTATTAGCCTCATTTATGATTGATGTCATCTTCTCTGGTTGTCTGCAAATGCACCAGAAATTAGTAATAAATAAAAATAATCACGTCATCAACCACCTGATGGGTTTCAAGATGAACACAGTTTAATTTAAAAAAAAAACAACCTTTCGCTCAATATAGAAATTGAAGTGCACCAGACATCGATGCCCACATATATTTTTTATTATTTCCCAAATTTTTAGCCCTATATTTGCATCCCATATCTTTATATTCAGGGAATGTGATACGTTATGAATTCATGCCATGCGAATGATGGTTCTAAAGCTCTTTTAAAATAATTTCAAATTATTAAATTGATCTTATTTTGCAAAATAAAATGTTTACCGCAGTTGACATCAATGCTCCGTTATGTCTTTTATCGTTTCCCAAAATTACAGATCAAAATTACACAGGCACACAAAAAAATAAAAGTGGCATGTGTTGTGAACTAGACCACCATACCTTTATGTTTTTGGGGTCGCAGAATTCAAATTAAAAACAAACATACGGTGCGAATCTGACGTTCTAGAAACTTCTTGTACGGCTTAAATTGATGAAACAATGATGAACCTTGTATTTTAAGGCGATTATATTAAAAAAATTATTTCCGCTGCCTATCTGTGCGCCCGCCCGCTCACTACTGTTTACCACCCGGGCAGCGTGGTGAGCGAGCGCGCGCGCAGCAGAAACCTATTACCGCTCAAGATAGGCGACAAAAATAATTTTTTTCATATAATCACCTCAAAACACAAGGTTCATTCTTTAATTTGAACCGTACTAGAAGTTTCTGGAACGTCAGATTCGCATCCTTAATATATTCTTTATCATTTCTCAAAATTTCAGCGCCATATTTGTATTTCTCTTGTAACAGTTTCCTAACGCCAGGGATAAATTACGAAATCTTAATTGCTCTATTTCAATTCAAAGCTTGTCACTTCATAATAATCACTGGTTATTTAAACTTAGGTTTTGAATACTTCAATTTATTTTAATTATAATTTATTTTTAAATTCAAAACCTGTAGCTTCGAGTGCGAATTGTTGAAATTTCATCCAATAATTATTTGCTCTTTAAGCCGGTTTATTATTTCCTTATCACGATATACTGAAGGCAATTAATTACTTTGTTCTCAGTACTGTTAAGAAGTGAATTTGGCTTTAATAAGAGAATGATAATTTTATTCTACTCGCAATTCTACGATTTCAACTTGCTTTTATTTTTATATTTATGATGTTTGTTCCATAAATCACTTGGATTATTCGAACTCTATTTAGTTTTCGATTGTGGGTAACATTAAGGAGAGAATTATTGCGAATTCGATTTATATTTATTTTAAACAAAACAACTTACGTTCTCTGAACGCTTGTAGCGATTCTAAGGATTTTAAAGTTCGCAGACGAGCTCCTTTGGAAGGTTGAGTCTGCGAATATCAAAAATTAATTCCAAATCAAAACACGGTCTAAAAGAGGTTTTTTCTACCCTGAGCTATCTCCCTGACGTGATCAACACAACCAGGTATCAGTTGCTATATATTTCCTAACTGAAAACCATGGATCGTGCGACTATTGGCAGACGAGGTGCAATGTCTGTGCTCCACTTAATCTCACGACTACCATAGAATTCCTAGCCTAACCATCAAGCAAAATCCACAAGTCTTCAGAATCTTTTTTTTCTGGCAGTGAATTGAATTATTTAATTTGAGCTCAGCTAGGTGTCACTTTTAATCTTCACACGCAACCAATGCACAAGATTAGCTGCCGCCTCGTAACCGATTATTACGACTCACACGTAAATGAGTGTCGTGATAATCGCAGTTTGCTTGTGGGATTATATTTCCTGAATTAATTGCAAGCCGATTTCTGATCTTCCACCCAAATGAGCTCCCAAGTGGGTTGAAAATTCAGAGTGGACAGTATATTTGCTTGCACAATTCAGGCTATTTGTAATTGAGCGCCATACGTTAATAAGAAATCAATTCCTGCTATTCCATCCAAATGAGCTTCCAAGGGGGTTGAAAATTCAGAATGGAATCAAAAATTAATTTTTGAAACATCTGCATGCGAAGTTCAACTTCTCGTGGCTGCGCAGCGAGCGCAAAGTGCCCGATTCACGCATTTTCTGCGAGATGTTATTCGCACACTGGTTCCAGTGTGCGAAGAAAAACGCTTAGGATATTCACACACTATTGATGGCCAATCAAAAAACAGCATTCACATTCGCGGTAGGACTCTAACAGCTGATCATTCGCAAACGGCTGACGGACGCAAGAATAGAATGGACAGAGCGCCATCATGCGTCGACGGTCTCAACTCCTTCATGTTCATCGCACGATAACCCAGTAAGGGAACGCCATCGAACATGATATTTACGAAATTCAGTGTTGACAGATCAGGAGACCTCTTTTTTTTCTTATAAATGATTGAAAAATTTTCAAATTACTAGATTCTAGGGCCAATGTGAATCTTTTTAGTAGGGTGTTTTTCCTTTCGGGGGGCGGAGCCCCCCAAAACCCCCACAAGGGGCTTCGCGCCTGGACCCCACTACGCTTTATCCCAGTTTCTTTCTTATTCACTGTGCCGTCTCACCCTTGAATTTCATCATTTTGAGAAGGAACTTCTCATGACAGATGTTTCAGAAAATAGTATGTGATGCACGTGCGCGTAGGTGATTCACAACTCGTGTGATTGCCACTCTCGTTGTGAATACCTACTTCGCGCACTAGCATCACATTATACTATTCTACCACTCAGGCTTGTTTCACGCATCCAGAATTGTTTTTTTCAGAACAGTTATCTGTTATGTTCATCCAAATGAGCTCCCAAGAAGTAGGTTGAAAATTCGGAATGGATTCACAAACTGTCTTATTATTCTGGGGGCTATTAGAAAATGTTACACAGTGTAAAAGATCTACTGATTATAAATTTAGTTGAAAATCGTGGCTTGCGATTTTCAAGTAAATAGAATATCAAATGCTAAATTCTTTGTATTTAGCAACTCCTAAATCCCTACGCTGGCTTATCGGGAGGGCTGGGAGACAAAAGCTTTTCTAGATTCTCAGTAATAGAGAGCAGCGGAAGTTAGGTTTCCTTCTTGCGCCAAACTCTATGAGCTGGAGGATTGCTTCTCTAAAAAAAATAGCACTACGCTTTTCACCTCGTGAAGAAGATCAAAACGTAAGAGGTTAGACCTGATAGCGAGCCGCTTTTATCGTTTTGGGCCTGTGGTCTCCCCACTATCGGTCCCCACTATTTCCGGAACGTGGCATTCATTGATTCGCACAGTCATCGACCTGTTTTCCCAATCGGATGGATTTTTCTCCTACTCCTTGATCGATTTTGTGCGCGGTTTTTTCTTTTGGCCGTGCACCTTTGGCGCCGTTTCTCACCCTCTAATTCTATTGGTCGGGTCTCTTGATATTTTTAGGGCTATTTTCTCCCATCGAATATTTATCCTCCCGCGTATTTATTTATTACTTCCATCCGGAATATTTTAGAACGATCTCGGTTCTCAGTACCGTATCATCTTTTGTTGAGTGCCCTCATTTTAAAATCGATATTCAATAATTTAATATTTAATTTCTCTTTTTAATTTTTTTAGTACTTTTTTATAGTGATTAACTTTTTATTATTGAGGATCATTCGGACCGTCTCACTCTCATAATAAATCCGCTGAATATAAATAAGAAACGGTTGGATTTGTGACGTCATTATGTATCAAATGCCCTGAAATTAGGTTTTCAAGCTGTAAAGCAAAATTACTCACAGTATCGACAACGACATCCTTTATTTGGATTTCCGTATTGCAGTTTTCATTCTGACACACAATCTTCAGGGGAATGCAATACTTGTAAATATCTTCATCAATCACCAAAGGAACGTGCATTTCCTCTAGGTCGTGAATCTGTCTTTTCGATTTGTGCAAATGTGCAATGCCTATAAAAAGAATTTATTTCTATTTAGACAGTTTCTTACTTCTAGAAGGATGTAAAATAAGTACGTATGTTAAAAGGAAAATTGCCTAAATGTTCTGCCAGCAGAGCATCATCAATGCCTTCAATCGGTTCACAAATTCGGTGAACAACAGGGAAGATTTGACTCAGTAAATAATAATCTGCGTCCACTTTCAAAACATCGTTGCTTTTTGTATATTCGTCAGGGTGATATCCTCTATCAGTAGCCGAGTTGTTAGTTCCATCCTGAAATAAACAGGAAAAGTAATTCACTACTAGAAGAAACTTATTTTCTAAACCGTGAGAAGAATGTAGTTTTCCAAAGAAATAAAAATTAATAACTCACATCACAAATAATATAGGGAATCGTATCTCCAGCTTTCCACATTCTGCCGCCCTCTTTATTCATTCTTAGAGCAACTGAAACATGAGCTAACTTCTTATCTGGATAGTCTTTCGGGTCTTTCGAAAGCTGCTTAGTGATGACGAACTTAGCCAAAGGAACGGTATTGTCTCTTATATTTCCCGAAACTTTTTGCAGGTATAGAAAAATGTTTTCCATTCGTAACTCGTTCGGTTGATCGCAGAGAAGTTGGTTCAAAACAGTTCTAAAATGATGTAAATATGGAAATAAAAGTACAGGGTGTTTAGCGAAAATCTAAAACGTGTAAATAAATTATAAGAAAAAAAAAGAAATTCAAACTTACTTTCCAGCTTCGCAAGCTAATTGACACCAATCTCTCCTAACAATATCCAAACCCTTGTGCTCTTGGGCCAATATTAACTTTCCATTTGGTGCCTTCGTTATTGTTACCGCCGCGTATTTCTTCTTTTGCAAAAGCAATAAATATTTGAAGACTCCATCGATGTCCAGTTCGACTCTTTTGTAGAGTTTGTTGACTTCCTGTTTAATCTGTTTCCACAATTATTCAATTAAAAATTTGTAGAATACAATCCTTTAAATCGAAAAATATTGTTCATCACAGAAATTTACCTTCTTGCCGATTGTAAAGACTTCATCGTAGTCGAGAATATTCGTGTTGATCATGATCGAATCGGTATCACCGTAAATGACCTCGTAGTTTAATTTTTCCACGAGTCGTTTTGTGCTTTGTAAAATTTCTCTTCCTTTTGCTAAAATATTCAAAATGTTGATTCGAAGGTTCTTAAATCTAATATAATAATTACTTTAAATGCAATTTGTTCTTACATGTTACCAAAGCAGCCAATCCCTTAGCGTAAAATCGACAATGCGTCGCTCCCAAACAACCATACATGGAATTAGCTGTGAGTTTCAAAGCCATTTGTCTGGTGTTGTACTGCATTTTTAATTCCGGAGAGAGATTCGGACCTTGCATCATTTGCTTGACGGCCACACGACTTTCTACCAGCTTCCGAATTTCTGTTGGGATGACTCCTGGTTCCAAATCTGATTCCGGCAGGATCAGATCCTACGAGAGTCAAAAGTAAATTAATAAGGCTGTAGACAAAAAATATGATTTAATTTGAAAACAATTACATTTTCTTAAACCATACCTCGAGGTCTGCGTAAGCAGCACCAGGAACGGTTGTGAAACATAAATTATATTCTTGTATAATACTCGGATATAAGGAATTGAAATCCATCAGCAAGATTAAAGTATCGTAAAATCCTTTCTTGGGATCCAAAACCAAACCTCCAGCGTATGCTGGTTTTTTTCTACGACCTGAGGACAAATTTAATTAATTTCTAGAAAGGGCATAGTAGGATAAGCATGGATAAGCTGCCCCCGTTTGGATTTGGTTGAGACTCTTACAGCAAGTTGCCATTGATGGGAGATTAAATATCCCAAAAGATTATATATGAAAAAAATTTTTTATGGGAGTTTTGGGGGTAAGAAGAAAAATCGAAAATAATTTTTTTCTTGAGAACGATTGAAATCGAAACATGCAGATTCGCAAAATACTAATTCAGAGTTTATAATAAATTAATAATTTGTTACTAACAATTGCATTGTTATAAACAGCAGTCTGAGATTTTATAATGATTTTGAATATTTATAAAGTGACTTTTGTCTGTAATCCAATTTGAAGTCATGTAAAAGCATTATAAAAATAAATGGAAGTATATTTCTCATTGTTATAAATAAATAATATAAAAAATGCAGAGTTTAAACAATTTTTAAAGGTTGAGATACTTTTTTTTGGAAACTTGTTTCAATTGGTTCAATTTCAACTGGTGATATTCCAGAGCAGTACATTGAGATTTTATGAAAAATGTGATTGTTATAAACAAATGGCATAAACGAATTCACTCTTTGTGCAATTTTTTAAAGTTCAAGACACTTTTTTTTGGAAATTTGTTTGAATTGGCTTGCCATAGTTATTGCAAGATAGTATATTATCATTTTATTACAAACGTTACTCCTATAAACGAATTTGCAGCGAATTTTTTTATGCCACATGTTTATAACAATCACTTTTTTCATAAAATGTCAATGTGCTGCTCCAGAATATCACTGGCAAACAAATTGAAACAAATTTCCAAAAAAGGTACCTCAAACTTTAAAAAATTGCACAAATAGCGACTTTGTTTATGCCATTTATTCATAACAATCACATTTTTCACAAAAAGGTCAATGTACTGCTCCGGAATATTACTGGCAAACCAACTGAAACAAATTTCCAAAAAAAGTATCTCAAACTTTAAAAAAATTGCACAAACAGCGAATTTGTTTATACCATTCGTTTACAACAATCACATTTTTCATAAAATGTCAATGTACTGTTCTGGAATATCACTGACAAACCTATTGAAACAAATTTCCAAAAAAAAGTACTTCAAATTTTAAAAAATCGCACAAACAGCGAATTTGTTTATGCCATTTGTTTATAACAATCAAATTTATCATAAAATGTCAATGTGCTGCTCTGGAATATCACTGGAAAATCATTAGAAACAAATTTTCAAAAAAATTACCTCGAACTTTAAAAAACTGAACAAACAGTGAATTTTTTTATGCCATTTGTTTATAACAAGCACATTTTTCATCAAATGTCAATGTACAGCTCTGGAATATACTTGGAAAACCAATTAAAACAAATTTCCAAAAAAAGTACCTCAAACTTTAAAAAATTGTACAAACAGCGGATTTGTTTATGCCATTTGTTTATAAAAATCACATTTTTCATAAAATGTCAATGTACTGCTCTGGAATATCACTGACGAACCAATTGCAACAAATTTCCAAAAAAAGTACTTTAAACTTTTAAAAATTGCACAAACAACAAATTTGTTTATTTCATTTGTTTATAACAATTACATTTTTGATAAATTGTCAATGTTCTGATTTGTAATATCACTGGCAAACCAATTAAAACAAATTTAAAAAAAAAGTACTTTAAACTTTAAAAAATTGCACAAACAGCGAATTTGTTTATGTCATTCGTTTTTAACAATCATATTTTTCATAAAATATCTGCTCTGGAATATCAATGTACTGCTCTGGAATATCACTGGAAAACCAACTGAAACAAATTTCCAAAAAACGAACCTCAAACGTTAAAAAATTGCAAACAGTGAATTTGTTTGTACAATTTGTTTATAACAATCACATTTTTCATAAAATATCAATGTACTGCTCTGGAATATCACTGGCAAACCAACTAAAACAAATGTCCAAAAAAAGTATCTCAAACTGTAAAAAATTGCACAAACAACGAATTTGTTTATACCATTTGTTTATAACAATCACATTTTTCATAAAATGTCAATATATTGATCCGGAATATGACCGTCAGTTTATAAATATTCAAAATCATTATAAAATCGCTGCCTTCTGTTTATATGACAGTTATATGACAGATATATGATATTTATGACAGTACACTTGTCAATAACAAATTATTAATTTATTATAAACTCTCAATTGGTATTTTGCGAATCTGCATTTAGCGATTACACATTAATGTCACTCAAAATGAACAACTTATGCATTGTTAATGCATCAGAAACTTAAAAATTTTAATTTTTGCAAAGATTATACTTAAATAAAAGAAATTTATCATGTTTTTTTAAAAATCGTCTTTTATAGATCTTTTAAGAATTTATTTAGTTTCCGTTAAAAAAAACTTTTTGACACAGTGTGCGTATAATGCGTTTTTACACACCCATATTAGTGCGTAAAACGGCTTATTACACACCCACTAATATGGATGTGTAAAAACGCATTTTACGCACACTGTGTCAAAATAGTACATTTCGACATGTATCGAACAGTATTTTATACCACGAGAGCCAAAAAATCATGTCAAACCGCATTTTACGCACATGTTACATAATATACTAATTAAAATCGGTTGAAAATATAAGCCGGAATATTATTTTGAACATTTTTTCATCTAATGTCCACACTGTGCAGCGCAGACCAACGCGCTACACCGCATGATATAACATTGTTACATTGAAATCCATAATATATATCGATTTTTCTTTTGCCTCCATAACTCCCATAAAAATTTTTTTCCAAATATAATCTTTTGGGAAATTAAATTTCCCATCAATGACAACTTGCTGTAAAAATCTCAACCAAATCCAGGTGAGGGTAGCTTATTCATGCTTATCCTTTCAATCTACACTCATCGCTTGAAATAAGACCGGGCTCGGGGGTAGACGGCCTTAAAGTCAATGCTATTAAAATCCAGTTTGAGCCAGATTTAAAGCCACGAGCGAGCACTCTTATGTCAAGATTCAGGACCGCAAATATAGTCTCTGAACGTACAAAAGTAAATGCGCAGAGTCGCGATGTAAACAACTTCTGGTGGCCCTGACTGTTCAAGCGATGGCCTTCAATGTCGCCCGTCAAGGGACGCTCAGAGGAGGGGGGGGGGGAGACAGAATCAGTGAAGCGTGAACGACCATGAAGCCGGCCTTATTTACAGCGGCCCCATTTCCAGCAATGAGTGTATTCAGAAAATTCTAAATTATTCTCTTACTTTCGGTTGCATCTTTTCCCTTCTTGCTTTGCTTTTTATCTGGAGTAATGTAACCCTTTTCGTGAAAAGCATGCAGCAACAGAAACTCGTTTCTTTCCGCTCGACCAGCAGATAAAGTTCTCGACAGGATATTACCTGTAAAATTAAATATTAAAAAATGTAGAGAAATAGATTACGGACTCCTATATGTAAATATTATCCAGACGTGAATCTCTAGATACCTGCGATACAAGTGATTTGTAAAGCAAGAGGCATGACATTCAATTCAAAGACAATGGAAATTATGCTCGATGCCTCCAGCATCGTCAATTTCAAAAGGCTTTCTATCTTTTCTGCCGTGTTGTAAAATTTGACACACTCTGCGGGTGTTATTTCTTTAAACTCCTTTTCATTTCTCTTCAGAACCTGCAAAAATCACATAAAATATAAAACCATAGATTATTATTTAGTCTGAAATAAGAACAATTTACTCACAGAAACGCAAAGGGACTGCAGATCATAACTTCTAACTTTCAGATTTAATTCCTTAGCCGAAGTCTGTATATCACAAATCGGCCTTCCGCAAAATGAAGCACCTACATTTATTTTTCCCTGTGGCAAACAAGAAAGGCAAAATTATAAAATTATCGATACAATTATATATTTTTTCACGCTTGAAATTTTATTCAAACTTGCCTTGAACATCGGAGGATTAGATCTTCTCAGTTTTCCTACTCTGCTCCAATTTGACACTGAGCATCTGTAGATTCTGTGCATCAAAAGATCGAACTGAAAACCAGTGTCGAATCCAACTAATAAATCTGGATCGGATTTCTGAATTATACTTAGCAGTTGCTCGAGTAAATCACGTTCCGAATCGCATCGAATCAATTTCGTACTTTTCATTTTCGAAAGCTTGTCTTTTGTGTACAAAGGCCAGGGAACTTCTTTCGGATGAGTTATGACTGAAGTAAATAATGAATAGTGAATTTAAAAATACTCTTTAATATTATTCTGAAAACACGTGGGATAAAGAAAGACTCTTACGGCAATAATGTTGATCGAAAGGAGGTTTAGGTGGTGCCTTATCAATTTGATAATTATGATGCAGCAAAACTCCAACCATCACAACCTCATTTATCTGGTGCTTGGGATTCAAAGCTGACCGAACGTTCAAAGTGGCCACAACCATAGGAGGTATTGTCGCTTTTTGCAGCGAATCCCGAGGAATCACGGAAATGTTCTCCATTTTCAGACAGTTCACCTAAAAAAAAATTTCCTTGTATTGTGCTCATTCAAAAGAAACTAACAAATCTTATTCAGTTACCTGAAATTTACACCAGGTGAATGGATTATCGACCACCTGTGGACACTTTATATCTAACCAGCAGGGACCTTTGATATTCCTTTCTACCAACAGAAATTCCAAAGCATTCACGGAACTTCCAAAGACTGCCTCGATCGCACGTCCACTGTAAGATGAATCCATTTGCGGATATGATGCTGAGTATCTAACCTCCAGATAATCGACATATTTTGGAGTTCCTTCGCGTTCAAAGGCGTAATACTTTGCAGTTTTCATCGAACGGAATTCTTTTATGCCATTTCTTCCAGCGTAACTGTTGAACTCATCGTACACATCCTCCATTGTATTTTCTCTTGGCTCTTCATCTTTCAACACTGGTTTGATCTGAAATTTAATTGGTATTATGATATTTATTCTTCTTTATTATTCTCTTAATTTCTATTAGAGTTTTCAGGGTTGCCGTTTTAATCAAAGATAAAAATTCCAGGCGATTTCCCGGTTTTTTTCCCAGTTCGCAAACATTTTTCACGGTCAATGAAATTAAAAAATTCGAACTAAAAATTTGTCCATTAGAAGTAATAAAAACTGAGCTGCAAAGTAAAGCACTCAAAGTGGAGCTCTTGAATTTTACACTTTTAAAACTGAAGTTTAAAAGTTTTAAACTAAAATATTTTGAATTCAAAGGCTCAATAATTTACACGTATAAAATAGAAGCTACTTACACTTTTCAACTAAACAATTTTAAATTAAATGCAGTTAAATTGCCAAATTAAAAATTTTAAACTTTTATAAATTATAGAGTTCAAAGATTCAGATTCAGTTCCAAAAATATAAATATACGTTATCATTTTCAATGCTGTAAATTGAAGAATCAATCATAATTTTGAAAATTTTTAAATTCATTGATTGATTCTCCATTTTAAGCAATTTTAAGCTAGAAATATTAAAAATTGAATAATTACATTTTTTTATAAACTGAACACTTTTTAAATTAAAAGTTAAATTATTTTTGTTTTAAATAGTTTAAAAAACCTTAAAATGCTTCAAAATTTTATTTCAAAATCTTGAAACATCTACATGTTGTTTTACATTTTTTCAACTTTTAAATTATTTTTGAAATTTTTTTTAGAACTTCTAAACATCTTTTAAAATAGTTCGAATTTTTCCTAAAATTTTTCCTACAATTTCTTTTCAAAATCCTGCCCAAATAAAAAAGTTTCTTTAAAATCTTCCATTCATTCATTCATGATAATTTAATAAATCTTTCCAAATCTTTTCAAATATTCTCCTCAGGTCTGACGAGAGGGGGGGATAACGGAGAGATTCTCCCCGGGCCCGGAGTTTTCGAGAGGATCCGGATTTTCCGGAACTGTGTGAAAATAAACTTTTTTAAAATAAAATTATTGCATCAGCCTGAATTCGAAATTTTTAAAATTACATGTAGGGGCCCGTCATTCTCACCCCCGGGCCCGGTTTTCTTCTCTACGGGCCTGATTCTCCTTAAATTAATTTTTCAAAATAAAAAATCATTTTAAATTTTCCTAGGAATCTTAAGGAAATGTTTTTTATTCAAGCCTTTCAAAATTCTTAAAAAGCTTATAAACTTTTTGTTCGAAATCTGCCAAAATTTATTTTTTATTTTAAATTAGAGCGTGGGCTATTTGCACCGAAATTATGGTACGAATAGCCGGATTTTTCGGTACACG